>JAPYYD010000900.1:0-18153 GCA_028551405.1 Uromys caudimaculatus | reverse complement strand
GAATCTTAGAAATATAATTAATATAAAATTGGTAACAAAACGTCTAAAACACCTGACCGAAATAGCCAGTTCTACTATCTGTTTTAATTTGATTGGGAACACCAAGCATAGAAAAACAATGTAGCCAATGACTGATTATAATTTTAGTTGATTCTCCTGTCAAGGCAGTTGTAACTAGAAAGCCTGAAAAGGTGTCAATAGTTATATGTACATGTTCCAATAACATCCATTTGATATAATTGGTTAGGTAAGCCCTCTAGGAAAAACATCATGTGGTACAGCTAGAAACTGAGGACATTCAAGATAAGCCTCATGCTTTATCAACTGAGCTATCTGGGTTCTAATGCCTACATGAGTTCCATAGCCTATTTAACCTTTTAAAAATCTTGATTTTGAAGTTTGTGTTGGATTAATGGAATAACCAATCTCTTGGAGGTGAGTAAGTACATCAGTTCCAATGTCCACTAATCCTTAAGACTTTTTGCAATTATTAATTTAAGGTTAGGTTTCTTATTAGTAATTGAGCTCAATACATATCAGGGAAACTGAGCAAAAGCAGCCAAAAGTTCTTTATGACCTAGATAAGCCATTTGCTGTGTGTGCCTTGAGATCTGAGGCTGATCCCTCCTCTCTGGGGAAGGAACAAGCAATTTGGTAGGGGGTAGTTAGAACAAAAGAGATTTTACAGGAGCTTCTGCAGAGGCTGCTGAGGTTTGCATTGACTCAAATGCAAATGTTATGTAATTGGGCCTAGTCCAAGGACGGCTCCCTGGGGGCTGGGCTTGATGTCTGCTCCAGCCTCTTGTTCTTGGAGAAGTCATTTTTAAAATGACCCAAATCTCCAAATTAAACCTTTTTTATTCCTTCATATCTGTAGAAGCATTGCTTGCGTAGTGGTCCCTTATAAGGCAGCAAGCCATAGGCAGACCTTGATCGTATGAGGGTCTGATTTCTGTACAAAGTTGGATAAATCTAGCTAAGTTTCTCTTCCTGCATGGCAGAGGGTGCATTACCATTTTCACAAGCCAATTGAATAGCAAAGATTTTATCTGTTGTTTTACAGACTGTGACAGTGCTGTAAGCTGCAGTCAATGGAATATTGGCAGTTTAGCTATAATTTAAGTTTTCTTGTAACATTAAAGCACAATCATAATTTTGGAAAACAAACTCAATTTTAAACAATAAAATCAATATCAAGAGTATTACTATCATTATAAAGTTTGGCGGTCAATTCTTATCTCTGAATGCTTGACCGTACAACTTTTAATACCTTAAAGAGATATTGTCCTGATTTCTAGGATAAGACATATATAAAATATTACCCAATTTTAAACATCCCTTTAAAAACTCGTTCCCTTGGTTGGCTCAAGTCAAGTTTTCAGTTGTCTAGACTGACTCAACCCTAATTAACTGTTTTAAATTCCACCTTTTGTCACCAAAATCATATTTTTCCAATCATACCCGATAATTCATAAACCAATATTCAATAATCAAGGCATGTAAAATGTTTTTATACTTTTAAATTAATCAAAAGCAAAAATGAAGTAATCACACATTTACTTATTTAGACCAGACAAGATTTAACCTTTTTGATGGTAAAAAAAAAGAGGAACACCTTGTTATTTGTTCTAGGAGAGACAGCCATCAGCTCCCTTATCTGAACTACAACGGTCAAAAGAGACTGCTTTTTAAAATAAGTCAATAACCAATTTTTTTTCTTTTTAACATAAAACACAGGACAACTTCCATTCATACGACACAGACAACATAAAACAGTCAGTTTTGACACATAGATTGGCGCGCCAAGAACATACAATAGAGAGGAAAGAGAATTAGATGACCCGAAGGGATTTAAAGCATCCTACCTAAAAGACACAAAATTAAAACTTAAGCATTTGTCCCATAGAGGCCAGAAAGGAAGTAGGACATCTCCTGTCTTTCTCTTGCCCCTAGGAGAGTTCAAGCTTATCTTTATTTTTCTTCCCCTGGAAATCGGGGAGGTTTGCTTTTCTTGAATTCATTTTCTCATAGTTATGGTATACAACATCTCTAGTCTAGAAGCATCTATGAGAATTATCTTTGCTTCCCTAGATTTTAACACAACTCTAAGCACCTTCATAAAACACATTTTACCATTAGTTGGAAACACATGCATAGAACACATTTCATTGAGCGTTAACCATAGCTCTCCTAGACCTCTCCTTTCCACCTGAGAGAGTGTAAAAAGGTGCCATTGGCCCGTAAAGAGACACAGCAGGTTTCAGTTTTTTGATATGATTAAAACTTTAAGCGCCAGTATTGTTGGCCATCCCTAGAAATAATATCCTCCTTGTCAGCCTCTCCCTGCTCTCTGTTCTGGCTTAAGTAACCCTTCAATGCCTGATTTTTAAGAGAGAGAGCAGTCCTGGCTAAGTCCTTTACAACCTCAGTGTCCCCATGGGGCTGTAAGTCAATTGTTTGGATTTGCTTTCTGCAGAAACAGCAAGGGCAGCAGCGGCGGGAGAAACAGGAGCAGCAAGAGAAAACTTCATGGTCATTTAACATTTGTCCCATGATTCTGTACTATTTTATATAGCTTTAATTCAACCTCTCTCTGTCTGTCTGTCTCTCTCTCTTTTTTTACTCTATATCTTACCCTAACATAACATTTAATTTTATCTCACTCTATATAATTCTCATATAATAAAGTATCTCTATTCTCTCCTAACTTATACACTTCCACCTTTTCCCAGTGGAGGATCCCTTTCTTCTATCTTCCGTTTTAACTTTATCCCTTTCTATACAGCTCTCACACAATAAAATATCTCCGTTTTCTCTCGACTTAAATCTCTATTTCTCTTTTGTTCGTCTTTGTTACTAAATTTCGCAAAGACTCTACTCTACATAAACATCTTTTACCATGGGCTATATTACTTCCCAACAGTTTTCATATAGACCCATCGGTCACAAGGTACTGATTCACGGCTTTCCCACAGACCAGATTTGTACACCCGCACACCCTTTGTCCTGAAGGGAGAGCTTCCGTGAAGCAGCTCTTCCTATAATTTCCTTTCTCCAGAAAAAGCATCTGCCTCTATTCGTGCGTCACTCACCTTTTCTCCCGAAGTCCGTTTCTTGGTCGGGTCACTCCGAAAAGGTCTTCAACTGATTAATCCTCACCCGGCCGGGCCTTCTGCATGTTGCAACGACCAATGGTGTGCACTATCCCGGTCCACAGCCCACGTCTAGGCGCCAACTGTAAGGAGCTCGCTGCTCACCTTGCCTTGGAGGGCCCTTCCAAGGAAGACTATTGACTAGGTTCGAAGTTCCCGCCAGCGGGTGCTCCGTGCTGTAGAAGGAAGCCGTCAGTAATAGAAAGAAGCAGGAAACAAAAGGATGCGTGGGAGCAAGATGAGATTCCGTTCAAGCTCCGAGACAATCTTTATTGTTACAATGATTTAAGCACATTAGGGCGGAAAATGGCAGGGGCAGGGAGAATCCACAATGCGACCAGACATCATAATTATATGCCATAGTTGTCCCTGGGCTGGACGTCTAATCCGGCAGCAGGCTGGGGAGGGGTAAAGGGAATGTCCGCTGTGAAGCCGAAACTCTTTGTGTTGCTAATCAAGTCAAGCCTAAGAGTCAGGGCCTAGAGGAAACGCCTGCTGAGCGATCCAAGACATTGTGGCTAGCAGGATAAGTCAAAGCCTGGGATCCTTCATCCAGCAGAATGTGCCAAAGGCCAAGGCCTTTGTCTCCGACACCAGTGCACTGTGGTGGAGCTCATAACCCACGCAGGGGCAGAGGAGTCTGACCCCGAGCAGCTGAAGTCAGGGGTATTTAAAGGAAAAAACCACAAAGCAAGGGGTGGGGAACAGAAAGAATTTGCATTGTGGGGAAGTACAGAATGTTCTAAGTTAGTCACAAGGCAGTTGCACAAACATTTTTATGGTTAGCTAGTTCCTGAAACATTGTGGCTCTGGCCCTGGGGCCAGGCCAAGGTCACCCGTTTCTTAGGGGAAAAAATGCAGCCGGGTGGGGTTTGGCCCAGGCGTGTAGTTTCTAGTCTCGGCTCTAAGTTTGCTAGGGGTCTAACCTTTCTTATAAGGGGGTCAGGTCTTTCAGTGGAACCCCAGTCCTTCTGTCTCCTGAAAAGTTCCTTGAAGTTTTTCTCAATTTAGGGTAATTTTGGCAGTAAGAATCTGTCATTCTCTGTCTCCAGCTGTGTGGGTAGCAGAGGCAGGCAGAGCAGATCTCCTGCCTGTTGTGGACACACTTTGAAGATTAGGCTGGCCTCAAAGCTGTGAAAGCCTGCCTCTGCTTTTCAAATACTGGGATTAAAGTTGTACTCAAACAACGACAACATATTTTGGCTTTTAATAGAGAGAGCCATGATTGGTTGAGTCCTATTGTCTGTAAACTTTGATAAGGAAGGACAGTTGGATTTTATTAAAGAGTTTTTGACTGTATTTCAGCTTTTTTTCCTTCCTTCCTTCCTTCCTTCCTTCCTTCCTTCCTTCCTTCCTTCCTTCCTTCCTTCCTTCCTTCTTGTGATGGTATTTTCATTTTAATTTACTTGAGGGTCTTTGCCTCTCTTTGTCTCAGTCTTTCTCTCTCTTTCTGTCACTCTCTATGTCTCTCTCTCTGTCCCCCCCATGCCCCCGTTTGTCTCTCCAGCCCTGAATTTCAGAAAGATTTCTGAAACCCATAAATATTTTTTTCCTAAATTCAATTCATGTGTGTGTGTGTGTGTGTGTGTGTGTGTGTGTGTGTATGATATTTCAGCTGTGAGTGCTGTTACTTGCCATCTAGTGGGCTTGTGTTTGATTTCTATAAATTTTTTTCTAATTCTTTTTTTGTAAAGAATGCATTTATTTATTATGTATACCACACTCTGGTTGCATGAATACCTGCAGGCCAGAAGAGTATTATAGATGTTATTATTTATCTCATTATAGATGGTTATGAGCCACCATGTGGTTGCTGGGAACTGAATTCAGAACCTACAGAAAAATAGCCAGTGCTCTTAACTGCTGAGCCATCTCTCCAGCTCTCTAATTCTTGACTTGTGTACTGAAGACAATTATTCTTGTCTATCCTTCCTTCCTTCCTTCCTTCCTTCCTTCCTTCCTTCCTTCCTTCCTTCCTTCCTTCCTTCCTTCCTTTCTTCTGGTAGGCAATTGGAGCTATACATTTTCTCATAGGACTAATTTTACTGTGTGACAGGGTTTGTGTAATGGTGTGTTTTCATTTACTGGAGGGTCTCTGTGTCTTTCTGTCTCTCTGTCTCCCCTTCCCCCCTCCCCTCCCCCTCTCTGTCTTTCTCTGTCTCTCCAGCCCTGAAGTTCAGAAAGATGGAATGTTAGCCCATAAGTATCTCCTTTTCCTAAAATTCATGTCTTTCACCCCCTCCCCCGTGTGTGTGTGTGTGTGTGTGTGTGTGTGTGTGTGTGTGTGTGTGTGTGTCTCCAGTGCCCAAGCTAGGACCCACCCCATATTCATGTTTCAGAGATCCTTACTTATTTCTAGTGCCTGGGCTTGTGTAGGCCCTAGGCCAGGACACTTCCTGAAAATCAAAACAAAATCATCCAACAAACCAACCAAAAATTTAAAAGGATCGATTTGTCTGTCTGGCATTTCAAAGTAATAGACAAAAGGTAGGAGAAAAAACACACATGGCTGTGGCTTCCAGCTGCTTTTGGGTGCCTCCTCACCATGCTAACTGGGCTCCCTAGGGGTTGGTAAAGGGAGGTGCGAAAGCGACCTGAAACGGTAGGTCTAATGGCCGGCCACCTCCATTTTGATGAGGTCAGTCAGCAGCCAAGATGGCTGCCATCCACATGTCACCTTCCATCTTGGTGAGGTCAATGCGCAACCGGGTGCAGGAACAAGGAAGTAGAAACAAACAGACATGCAGATGCAAAATGTTTCAGGGAAACATACAGAAACACAGGCACTCAGTCACACTCACAACTTGAATTTGAACTAAACATACAATAAAGTAACAGAAAAAGAAATTAAAAACAGAGACCAAAGGAAAACAAAACAAAAAGCAAATAACCTTCCTGGGGTTAAAGAAGTAATGAAACTGGATGTGGTCATACGTGCCTTTAATCCAAACACTCAGGAAGGAAACAGAGGGCAGGCAGATGGAATGCTGTGAATTGGAGGCAGGTCATGATCTAGAGAGTGATTTCCAGGGCTATGTATAGAGTCCCTTGTCTACCTCAACTAAATAAATGAATGGTGGTGGGGTAGGGGAAAAGTATAAATTATTAATCTGGGATCAAACAAACAAACAAGAGAAGGCGGTGCTGGGATGGGAGACCCGTGATCTGGCTGGAGTGTGCCAAGTTCTGGGCTCCATACTCTCCATTCTCTTTAGCGATCTTCCCAATATGGCTATATTTAACCACATTTTTAATAAATCGGTTCCATTTTCAAACACCTCCGAAGGAAACCCCTTTCCCACTGATGCCCGACCCCAGTCCGCAAAGATATTGATTCCTTGATCAGCCTCCCCCTCCACCCATCAACTCATCCCCCCTCCCTCTCTCTCCCTCTCTCCCCCCTCTACCCCCCTATTTTGAGAGATGACTTAGCATGCTCTCAGACCCCAGGGGTGTACCTGCCTGCCTTGCTGAACTCTGTACTTCCTAAATATGGTTAACTCTAGGAGGTAGGAGCTGAAAATATGCAGATAAGATGGTGGTGTGGTGGTGTGGGAAAGAAACTACTTCCATGCTGCTTTCCAAACTTGGCCCTTTGCAGCTTTTTGAGGAAACTCCATGCTTATCATGTGTCTTTTCATTTATTTGATTTTTGCTTGACATTTTCCTTTGATTTAATTTTATCTGCTAGCCAGAAAGACCTATGGATTGTTTTGCCTTTCTTACCCTCAGGGACCCAGACACATGGTCTCACTGAGGCTCTCAGGATTTCTTCCTGACTGCTGCTGTGAATGAATGAGTCTATCAAAATTATTTTAACAACATTCTTCTCCTCCTCCTCCTCCTCCTCCTCCTCCTCCTCCTCCTCCTCCTCCTGCTCCTCCATCCTCCTCCATCTCTTGTACCAGGACAGGGAGGCCAAGAAAACTGAATGAGAGAGGTTCGACTGGTTCTCTTTAGCAATGCTCCCAATGCTATATATTCTATTTATAACTACCTCTGAAGGAACACCCTTTGCCACTAATGCCCAACCCCCATCCTGCAGAGTTAATGATTCTTTGATCATTCCCCCCCCCCACCCCCATCCTGAGAGCTGATCTAGCATGCTCTCAGACCCCAGGTGTGTTCCTACTTGCCTTGCTTAACTCTGTACTGCACAAACTCAGTAACTCGAGCAGGCAGTAGCTGGAAATAGGCAGATAAGGTGGTGGTCTATGCTCAGAGATGACAACTGGCCTGTTCTACATAGCCATTTCAAGGGCAGGTTGGGTTATGTACAGAGATCGATCCTGTATTGATAAATAGAAAGAGAGAGAGAGAGAGAGAGAGAGAGAGAGAGAGAGAGAGAGAGAGAAAGAAAGAGCCGGACAGTGGAGGTGCACACCTTTAATCCCAGCACTTGGGAGGCAGAGGCAGGTGGGTTTCTGAGTTTGAGGCCAGCCTGGTCTATAGAGTGAGTTCCAGGACAGCCAGGGCTACACAAAGAAACCCTGTCTCGAAAAACCAAAAAAAAAGATCAATAAAATTAAAGAAAGAAGGAAAGAGAACAGATATATAGAAACAGATAAAATCAACTTGGAACAAACCAACACACACACACACACACACACACACACACACACAGAGGAACAAGAGAAAGCAGTGCATAAAATAAATAATTTCTGGCCAAAGTGAAAACAAATCACTATGAATAGGTTTTCTGGGAGGGGGGAGGGAGTACAAACGGGAATTTTAACCATTCCATCACTCTTTTAATTTACTCTAACTCTGTATTTAGTCTTCGAAAGGGACATGGGGCGGGCAGGCCAGAAAACAACAGCAAACCCCAAGCAGCGGCGAAGCATTTTTAAAATGAAACCTAAATGGTGTGGAACTGAGGTCGCCGCCACCCTCCCCTTCCACCGTGTTTGGATGCTCCCTTCCCCTAATTGTGCCTCCCTTCCCCTAAATTGTGCCTGTTCCTTGCCCCAGGCACCTAATTTCACTTAGAGAACAATTTCGCCTGTTTTCACGGCTCCCTGTTATACTTTCGTTTTTGGGTGGCTGAGGGGGTCGGTCCGACTCCAGCCCGAGTTCACTATGTTCCGATGGGAAAAGGGGGACCGTTTGTGCCACTCGAGAGAAGTGGCGAGTGCTCTGCTCTGTGGGTGAGTGTGTCCCTGAGCTAGGGAGGACCCTCCGGAGAGACGGAGTGAGTGAGTGTGGTGGCTTGAGAAAGATCTATATTGGTTTGCTTGGATGATAGAGACCGTTGTCAGGCAACACCTAGTAGTGACAAAGGGCGAGGAAGTGCCTGCCCTGAGCCGGCCAGAGTGAGAGGAGGCTGGGGAAGCAAGTGGTTGTGGCCGGGAGATGGCGTCGTGTTTAAGGAACCTCTCTATCTAGGAGGTTGTACCGGGAGATTTATGGGAAGGGGTGGGTGCTGTACGCCCTTTGGGGACAAACAAAGGGGTTAGTGGCGGCTTGATCAGGTCGACCAGAAGGTTTCAGTCCTGCCCCAGAGGATTTTTTTTTTCCTTCTTCAGGAATCCGTCAGCAGGGCTCTGGATTTCTGAGGCCGAGAGGGGGCCTTGGTCCCGGCTTGCCAGCGGGTGTGGCCCAGCTCGGTGGAGCCTCGGAGCTTTGTTTTTCTTTCTGTGGTCAAGGGATAGCTCTGGGCCCGTGTTTCTATCATGGCCCTGTGTTTCTATCATGGCCCTTTTGGCCTGCGAGTACTCATGGTCGACCAGTTGTTCTTTTGGGGTCCGGTTCTCTTCTGCATGGGGATAGTTTTGGGACATTTCACTGGGCATGACTTCCAGGTGTTCCGTGTGGCCTCTGGATTTCCTCCCTGTATCTTTTGTGGCTTTCATCTTTGCTATCTGTTCACACTGTACCTGGAGATTTATACTGGCACGCTGTCCTGTGTCTGTTGAAAAGACTTATTAAAGGACATTTTTATAGAGGACCACCCTTTGCAAGGCTGTTTTGCTTGTCTAGCCTGGTCTTCTCCAGTGCCTGAAGCTAAGCCGGAGCACGCTTCTTGCTTTCCCGTGCTTGCTTGCGTGTGCTCGCTGGGCAGCTTGTGGCAACCAGGTGCTGTATTTTGTGTGTCAGGCGTTCCTGATTTCTCCGTGGTTGTTGTCACTGCTTTACCGGATTGTTGGAACGGTGGAGCCAGGTGCGAGATGAGGACACCGGTTTTGCGCTAGTGTTTCCTGGTGATCCTCCGACTTGGCTTTTTATTTTTTTTTTTTATTTTTCTTCCAAGGAGTTCCTGAGCCTCCACTAGTCTGTGTTGTGTCCCGGCCTTTCTGCGACATGCTTCCCGAGTGCACTTTTTTTTTTTTCTCCCTCACAGTGTTGCTTTCTGGAGTAGGTTTTTTTTTTTTTTTTAAATGCCTCCAGGTTTTTTTTCTTCATGCTTACCCAAGTGGGTCCGTTGTGGGGTTTTTTGTTGTTGTTGTTTTGTTTTGTTTTGTTTTGTTTTGTTTTTTAAATGTGGCGGTTTGGCCGGCAGCTTTTTCTCCCGTTCTCGGTTGTGCTCTGCTCGCTTGCGTGTTCCCGTCTTGCCCGCGCATAAGATTATGTTGTTCCCAGTGGCGTGTCTCACGCTCTCGCTCCCGTTGGATCGATGTGGTGCTACTGTGTTCTCTTCGGGTCAGGGCCTAAACCGTGCCAGGCGAGGGACGAACATTCACAGCGAATGGTCATTCATTGCGAATGGCAACCGCTCTTCTCGTTCTGCCAGCGGGCCCCTCGTCTCTCCTCCCCACCCATGCCGGTGGTGTGTGGAAGGCATGGGTGCGGCTGTCCAGCCCGAACGCTGACCCGCGCGCACTTCTCGCTGTGGTTCGTGGGGTCCCCGTGGCCGCGTCAGGCGTTCTTGTAGTCCTTATGCGGTTAGCTCCGCTCGTGTGTTCCGATTAACCCTCTTCCAAGAGCCGTGGGAGGGGGGTTGGTCTGTTGCGGTGCATGCCCTTCCCGTCTGGCTTGCGCTTGCGCCCTGCTTTTGCAAACCTCGTGGTGCTCCTGGAGGGTCTGAGCTTTGGCCCTCAAGGTGCCCGCTTCTGAGTTGGCGGTGGCGCTTCCCGTTCCCCGGCGTTCCTCCCGCGCTCCTGTCTGGCTGCGTTTTGTCAGTTTCCTGTTTCTGTGCGAGGAACCTGGAGAGAAGACAACAGGGGGGTCTAGAAGGAAGTTGTGCGGTAGAAGGGAGACTCTCTCCAGCTGGACACGTTTCCTTGTCGGAGTAAGGGGCGAAAGACCCTTTTTTGGTAGCTTTGAGAGGCCTGGTTCGGGGGGGGGGGAGCGGATCTGTCGCAGGTCCCCTCTGTCCGCGGATGCTCAGAAATACCCTGGGAAGAGAGAGAGAGGCCTTTACCGTTACCGCAGACCCACACACACACACGCACACCCTGCGTGGGTCTTCTCTCGTTCATGCACGCAGAATTGGGTGCCGGGCCTCGTCGGGTTGGGTCCGTCCTGCCCTCAGTGAGAAAGTTTCCTTCTCTAGCTATCCTCGGAAGGGGTGTGCTTGTGATCTCAAAGGGAGTCCCTCCCCAGTGGTTCCCCCCTCGGGTGCTTCCCTCCCCCCCCCTCACACACCACCTTTCTGTGCGCAGCGTTTGTGCTCTCTCGTTTACCGCGGCCCGCGCCTCCCTGCTCCGAGTTTGAGGAGGGATCACACGGGGCAGAGCTAGCTGGTCTGTCGTCCTGCCGCTGTGCGAAGCTTGTGGGGGTCCTGGTTGTTGGGTTGGTGGTTGGGGGAGAGACCGCGTACACGCCCGTGTGCGCGTTCTCCCCCACCCCCCTGGAGGGTCGCCGCGGGACGGGGAAGCAGGAGGGAGGCGGTGGGCTCCCGGTTCCCATCCATCTCTCGGTTCTCCCCGTGCCTTCCGTCGCGTGCGTTCCCTCCCGCTTGCGTCCACGTCTTGGCCGTTCCCGCAACGCGGGCGTGCCGTGCATGGTGTGTGCCGTGTGCTCTCGGGCTGCGGTTGTCGCCTCGCTCCCCCTTCCTCGGCAGCGTTTCCACTGCTGGTGGAATCGCGGGAATCCTCTTCCCCTCCTCGGTGGGCCCGGAGGGTCCGTGTCTCGCGAGATCGATCTCGCTCTCGGGGGCGGATCTTTTTTGGGGGAACGGCGGTAGGCCGCGTCCAGCGCGTTGTCGAACGTCGGGACCCGCTGCCGCTCGGGGGTCTTCGTCGGTCCGCATCGGTGTTGGCATCAGAAGGCCTCTCCCGTGTTGGCATCTTCTTGGGCTCCCGGGGGTGGGGGGGTGGGGGCGTTGGCTCGGCGCTGCAGGTGTGGCGGGACTGCTCAGGAGTGTGTGCAGCGTGATTACTGCCGGTTTCCCTCGCGTGCCCGTTCGCCACCCCAGCGGTCTCTCGGTCCCTTGCGAGGCGCCTGCCAGGGGTTGGCGTCTGTTGCCGGCGCCCCTGCCGTCGTTGGCCCTCGTTCTGCTGTGTCGTTTCCCCCCCCCCCCCCCTGCCCGCCGCCGGTTCTCTCTCCCTCCTCCTCGTCTGGGCAACCCGCGGCAGTGCTGCCAGACTCCCATGTGGGGGAAGGCCCGGCATGCACGGACCCGGGCGGTCACCGGGGCCTGGTGGGGGAAAGCCGTCCGGCGGTTTGGAGGGCGTCCCGGCCCCACGGCTGCGGCAGCATCTCGTGTGGTCCTGGAAGGAAGGCTGCGTGCGGGGAAAAGTTGCCCCGCGAGGGAAAAGAGGCTAGCGGTTGTTGTCCTCTGGTGGCTGGTCCGTCGGCCGAGGTGCGTCTGGGGGCTCGTCCGGCCCCGTCGTCCTCTGGGAACGCGTGCGCTGGGGGCTGTCGGGGTGCCAGGGCGGGCGCCTGGGCGGTGAGATGAACCCGCGCGCGTGTCCTGGTGTGGCGATGGGGGATCCGGTCGATGTCTTTTCCCCCTCTCCCCGAGGTCCGGCCCTCCTTCCTCCGCGGGCTCAGCCCCCCCTCGTTTCGCCCCTCGCTGAAAGTCACTTGTCGATCTCCCCTCCTCCGCCTCCTCCGTCTCTCAGGCGGCAACGCGGCCAGAGTTCACGGTGGGTCCGTCCTCCTCCTCCGCTTCTCGCAGGGTGCTGGCCGCCTTCCGGTCTCCCGCCGTCCCCCGTCGGTGTGGTTTTTCTCCTGCCTGCTCACGGTCTCCTCCGACCCCGCCCGGAGGGTCGGGGGTGGTTCCCGTTTCCCCGACGTTGCGCCTCGCTGCCCGTGTGTTTGGGGGGGGCGCTGCGGCCCCGCCCGCTCGTTGAGCTCGGCCGTGCCCGCCCGTGCATTTGCGCACAGCGCTCGGTAGGCCCTGGCCGGTGTGTCGCGTCGGGAGCGTGTACGTCTCGAGGCGACTCGCGGCGGGTGTCGTCAGGTTCCGACGGGTGGCCTTCCCGGTTCCGCCCCCCCGTCCCGCGCCTCCCCCCTCCGGTGGTGGTGTGTTTGGGGGTGTATCGTCGTTCCCGCGGGTGACCGTCGCCGGTCGCTTCTCCTTCCATTACCCCCCCCCCCCCAACGCTCGATTCCCCCCTGCTCCGCGGTGTGGACGACGTTCCGGCTCTCTCCCGATGCCAGGCGGAGAGGATTTGGGGGATTGAGGGGGTGGAGGTGGTGGTCACGGTTGGTTGGTGGCCAAAGTGTCTGGGGCTGCTGCAGGACGCCTCGGCGCGCGGACGGGTGCCAGGCCCCTTCTGGGGGATCTGGCCGCTCGTGTTCCCTTCCGCCGCGCTCCCGAATTCGCCCCTCCCGGCGCCCCTGGGCTTTCCTCCTCCTCCTCCTCCTCCTCCTCCTCCTCCTCCTCCTCCTCCTCCTCCTCCTCCTCCTCCTCCTCCTCCTCCTCTCCCACCCCCACCCCCACCCCCACCCTCCCCCACCCACGCCGTCTGGCTTTGCTCGTGCTTCCTACCTGGTTGAACCTGCCAGTAGCATATGCTTGTCTCAAAGATTAAGCCATGCATGGCCAGTACAGTGAAACTGCAAATGGCTCATTAAATCAGTTATGGTTCCTTTGGTCTCTTGCTCCTCTCCTACTTGGATAACTGTGGTAATTATAGAGCTAATACATGCGCTGACCCCCTGGGGGGGGATGCGTGCATTTATCAGATCAAAAACAACCGGGTCAGCTCCGGGAGGGCGCCGGCAGCTTTGGTGACTCTAGATAACCTCGGGCGATCGCATGCCCTCTGTGGCGGCAAGGACACATTCGAATGTCTGCCCTACATGGTGACCATGGGTGACGGGGAATCAGGGTTTGATTCCAGAGAGGGAACCTGAGAGACGGCTACCACAACCAAGGAAGGCAGCAGGTGCGCAAATTACCCACTCCCGAGGTAGTGACGAAAAATAGCAATACAGGACTCTTTTGAGGCCCTGTAATTGGAATGAGTCTACTTTAAATCCTTTAACGAGAATCTATTGGAGGGCAAGTCTGGTGCCAGCAGCCGAGTAATTCCAGCTCCAATAGCGTATCTTAAAGTTGCTGCAGTTAAAAAGCTTGTAGTTGGATCTTGGGAACGGCCTGCGGGCAGCCGTGAGGCGAGTCACCGCCCGTCCCCACCTCTCGGCGCCCCCTCCATGCTCTTAGCTGAGTGTCCCACGGGCCAAAGCGTTTACTTTGAAAAAATTAGAGTGTTCAAAGCAGGCCGGAGCCGCCTGGATACCGCAGCTAGGAATAATGGAATAGGACCGTGGTTCTATTTTGTTGGTTTTCGGAACTGAGGCCATGATTTCTTAACGAATTTCTTGGGACGGCCGGGGGCATTCGTATTGGGCCGCTAGAGGCGAAATTCTTGGACCGGCGCAAGATGAACCAGAGCGATTTGTTCAAGCCTCACTTCTTGGTGGAAGTAGAAAGCAGGCAAACAGGTTTGTAAATTGATGTCCAAGAACCAGACAGACAGTCCCTGCACAGACACTAGTGGCATTTTGTTTTTGCTTCCTGGAAAGGAAGCAAGGTTGTGTAATTTGGAGGGAAGTCCTCCTCAGCAATAAAACAATGCTCTGGGTTGAATAAAAGTTAAGAACGCCATACTGAAATCATCGGCTTAAAGTTATTTACAACTGCTCAACTATTTTTGCTGAAGTATTTTTTAAGTAGCGAATATCTTTTTCCTTCAGATTTCTGTCGTGCTCCCAATTCTACCTCCTCCTGTAGCCAGACGTTATATCCTCCCTTTGTCCGTCTGTGTGTGTGTGTGTGTGTGTGTGTGGTCTTTAATACCCAACTCCTCTTTTCACAAGCTAGTAAGTTCTACTTTTACTCCTGTCGTTCAAGTATTTCTTATAAGATGATGTGATGCAGAAATTCTTGTGCATACTATGTAACTGAAGGAGGTTTTTTTGATTTATTTTGTTTGTAATAAAATTCAGATTATTATTTCAGACTGGTATGTAGCAATGGTAGCTGCCTTCTCTGCATGACTGAGCTGTGTAGGTTTGCCCAGTGGTGTTTACCTCATGCAGACTAAAAGCTGAATCACCAGTTTCCTAGGATACCCAGCACACTGTGTCATAATCATGATGCCTGAGGCTGAGTCATCAGGCTGGAGAGACAGCTCAGCAGTTAAGAGCACTCACTACTGCAGAGGACTAGGACTAGGATTCTGTTCCCAGCATCACATGGAGGCTCACAACTCTCTACAACTCCAGTTCCAGAGAATCTGACTCCTTATGTTCCTGAGGGTTCTTGCATGCACATGCTACACATATACTCAGGCAGACACACAGACACACATTATTTAAGTGAGAAAAAGATACTTTATTTTTCCATGGGCCTTCATTTTTATGGAATACAACATAAAAGTGGCTGACTTCTCATTGCATTGCAAACTTCTTAATGTTTTTTCTAAGCTACAGTAAGCATTTTGCTTTTATATCAAGTAACCATCCATCTTATAGATAAGCACACATTTTTAATATCTATCCATTAGTTTCCTTGTTTCTTCAGTATTGATA
The DNA here is from genome assembly GCA_028551405.1 of Uromys caudimaculatus. NCBI lineage: Eukaryota > Metazoa > Chordata > Mammalia > Rodentia > Muridae > Uromys > Uromys caudimaculatus. Next base: position 3,076 of record JAPYYD010000900.1, on the reverse strand, counting down.
AGCTAAGCTACTGTTACTAATGCCAAGTTACTAAGAACAAGTTCATGCCAGCTCCACCTTAGAAGCATCTCCTGTAAGATGCTGAGGGTTGGTTGGAGTTCCTAAGGTGAGCATTTGTTCCTGAATCTGCTCTTCTACCGTCTCCATCTGTGTAGGTGCAGTCACTTGTGTGGAGACTGGCCACTAATCAGCAGAAGAAGCATTTCTACACCTCTTCAACCCAAATATCTGTTCTGGATGACTACAATGTTCTGAAGTCCCCCCAAGATCTGGAGGGTGCTTCACTGTTGGCACTTACTCACTTGGAATTCCCTCTTCCATCTGAGAGACAGAATGCCCGTAGTGGAAGTACAAGTAAAGCATACTGGACCAACTAAAAGAAGATCCGCCCAGCACACAAGAAGTAAGCTGTGGCCTCAACTTTGTCATCTTTGTGGTGGTGTTATTTTTGTTTCAGTCATTAAGAAGTCTTATATTTAATTAAGGCATAACTTATGTACAATAAACTGCATTCATTTCAATGTGTACAGTTTACTGAGTTTTGACAGATACACTTATGAAACCACTCCAGCAGTCGGCATCCTGAATATGTCTACCACATAATCTCCCCCATGCTCTTTCAAGGTCAGTTGCCCCCTTCAAGATCCCATCTGTAGACAACCCCTGGTTTCTGCTAGCTGTAGAGAGAACTTACAGTGCCTGTAGTCTTAGATGAAGCCCTGCCCTGTGGATTTCCTCTTTTAAGCTTTCACCCTTGATCTAAATGGCTTCTTTTTAATTCCTTTGAGAGGATTTTCTAATTAATTTCTAATTAATACTTGAAACTCAGTGTTAGATTTTGAAAGACTTTAATATTAGGAGATGTAAGTGTGTCTCGTGTGTGTCTTGTTTCACTGTGTAGGGTCATAGTCAGGAAACACTTTAGATGATTGTTATTTTTTTATAGACTCTCAATCCTTTGTTGGCAAAATTCCCCTACATTGTATTTGTAACTGTATACAGTCACAGGAAGTAGCATGTTGGTAGGTCCATGTTACATTTTTAGTATATAATGTTGTTTGGTATAACTTTTAAGAACTTTTGTTGAATTATAAATGCCTCCTGCTCACTAAAAATCCTAACAGGACTGGAGAGATAGTTCAGCAGTTAAGAGCACTTGTTGCTTTTACAGAGAGAACCCAGGTTCAATTCCCAGCACCCACATGGTGGCTCACAACTCCGTAATTCTAGTTCCAAGGGGATATGACACCCTCTCCTGACCTCCATGGGCACTAAGCATGCACGTGGTGCACATATATACATGCAGACAGAAACATTCATACAAAGAAAATACAGTTAAAAAAAATCTTTACCTAGGAAAGACTGTTACTACATCACAGAACAGTGTTTAGAACTGTTCAGTGTCTGTGCAGAGCTTTAGGACATTTGACTTATATTTCACACAAGTGCCATCTGTGATTCATGACATAGTAAACAAAAGTCCAGATTGCTTTCTTAGCCCATGTAAGGACTGGCCCAGCCTCTGCTGTTTCTGCCATAATCTGGCCATGCAACCCTGCCAGCATCTGCTCCTGTTTGAGGGACTTGGCCTTCATATCAGTTATTTCTGGCAGCCTTTGAAATCAGTAGCTTCCGTGTTATAATCTGAGTCTTCTAAGATTCCAAAGGCCACTTTCCAGGAAGCTTTTCTGAGTAATGAGTAAATATTTCCTGGTGATTTTAAATTTCAAAGTGAGGGACTTCATTCTTTGTCCTAATTTTGTGACTAGTGATAACCTCCATAATGCCAGGAAGCAGGCACGCTGTTGCTTTAAAAGCACCAGAAATTACTGAGTAAATGCTAAGCATTTATCTTCTGAGAAGCAAAGGAATTGACAGAATGTGTTCATTTTTTAAATTGTATGGATATGCCTTATCTTCAGTTCAAACATGATTCTTCATAGGAATTGAAAAAAAATCTTCAACTTCATATGGAAACAAAAAACTCACCATAGCTAAAACAATCTCGAATAATACACTTATTATTTAATAATAACTGATTTCAAGGTGTAGTGCAAAGCTGTATATTGGCAAAAAAAAAAAAACCAAAAAAACAAAAACAAACAAAAAAAACGCACTGTAGAACTGGCAGTAACTTTAATGTTTCTGGTCAGACTGGGTGGTGTGGCTGCTTGTAGAAGATTGCAAATTGATCCATATCTATCATCCTGCACAAAACTCAATTCCACATAGATTAAGGACCTTAACATAAGACCATATACCCTTAGTATGATAGAAAATAGGGGATGGGCTTGAACTTACCAGCACCAGAAAGGAATTTCTGAAGAGGACACATAACTCAGGTACTAAGACCAACAATAAATGGGACCTGATGAAGCTAAAGTTTCTGTACAGCAAAAGACACCATGTTGAGTGAACATTTTGCATGATTTTGTGTTAGGATCTAAGCATCTGGCATTTGAAATGTTCTTCCGTGTAGTTATCTGATCTTGTCCTTGTTGGGTAAGTGTTCCTTCTTTGGTTGCTACTGCCCACTCTGGGTCTTAGCCAAATGTGATCCCAGGTAGAAAGTGTCTGTGGGTGGGCAGGTGTCACAAAGGAATTGAGATGGGCTTTAAGGAAAAGCTAAAAGGGTAATAGTGGGAAAGAACTAAGGGGATCCTAGTTCTGCACCAAGACACACAATCCCTTGGGGATAGTGGTGCACTGAGAAGAGGGGCTTCTGTGGGCAGGACTAAAGGTCAATCTGGAGTGACCAGAATGGAGAACTCTGCCTTTTTGATGGGTCCAGCGTGACCAGTTGCATCCAATTCTTGCCACTGAGTTCCCTGCCATGATGAACTGCCACCTGGAACTGTGAAACCAAAATAAATGCTTCCTTCCCTAAATTGCTTTTGTCAGGGCATTTTGTCACAGCAACAGAAAGAAACATCGTAATAATAATCAGTGCTAAGTGTGGACACATACCGATAGTCTGAGCACTTGAGAAACTAAGGCAGGACAATTACTGTGAGTTTTGGGCATATCTTAAACTATATAGTGAGGCCTTGCCTCATGCCAGTCGATCAGTAAAATA
>JAPYYD010000891.1:453-14842 GCA_028551405.1 Uromys caudimaculatus | reverse complement strand
GAATCCAGCATACCTGAGAGAGCTCACCTACCACTGCAGATTTGCGAAGCCTCCCCGTCCGTTGGGCGGGGGGTTCCCCTTGGTGTCAAAAGGTTCCCGGTGTCCCGGGTTTTCGGCACCAGTTGTCCCGCGCACCTCTCGCCAGCAAGAAGACACGCGACACGCAGGCTTCATCTGCAGTTCAGCTTTATTCAGCCATTGATAGAGGAGGAACCCCGGGGCCCCAAAATGGCGCTGTTATATAGCCCTGAGGCAGCGTGTCCTCCACTGATTGGCGCGCCCCGGGAGTGGGCGGTGATTAGTCATGTACACCCATAATGTGCTTTGGGGGTTTTCCCGCGCTATCCGTAAGTTTCCTTAGAGCGACAGCGGAGGTCAGCGCCATCTTGTAATGGCGAATACTCTAACCGCTCCTTACATGTTTTGAGACATGTAGCTCCCATAGCTTTAAATGTGCTGTATAGCCAAGTCCTGTCTTCCCAGGAATGATGGGATTGCTTGCCCACTCTCGGCCCCTTTCCTCCTCTCTTTCCCCTAACATTAAACAGCAGGGAACAGGGATGTGTCAGGAATGTCCTGGGCAGGCATCAGAGGACAGGCCCGCTGGGAAAACGATCTCTGGCTTCTGGTTGCTTTTGTTGGGCCCTTAGCAACTGGGTCATCAGGATGGACAGATGAGACATGCACTTGCTGTGGTGCTGGCCATTTTCAATAACCCAGGAGAGGGCTGTGTGTGGCAGTCTGATTCAATTCAACTCCTCGGAGCTGGATTCTGCCTTGCTTCCATGGTTTCCTCTGCCAAATTCTTCAGTAGTTTAGGGTGGGTGAAGTAAGAAGTCTCACTGTGTAGCTCAGGCTGCCCTCCTCCTGCCTTCACTCCCCAAGTGCTGGGGTCACAGAAGGACCTCATGGCCTATGCCCAGTACTTACATTGCTTGTAGCGGGTCTCTTCAGAACAGCAGGCTCTTTGGACCAGTATAAGAGTTGAGTTGAAGATTCCTGAGTTTCCTGAGCAACTATATAAAAGCAAGCTTCCTAATGTTTTCTCAATTTCCAAAAACAACCAGAAGATTTACTAAAGGTAAGAACAGTCTGTACCTAGCTAAATGGTAGTGCATTCAATACAGTCACTGAAACAGAAAACACTTCTGAGGAAAACATGGTCTTCTGAACTGTTGAATTCATAAAAACACCAAATTTCAATAAAGAAACTTCGTCAGTCATGAAACAACCTTTGCCACAGGCCTGATGTTTCCATGGGTGAATTTTGTCAAAATTATGGGGTCAGAACCATTCTGTCACATACTGAGACTTCTGGATAGAAGATCCAAACTCTGTGTGGCCCCTACTTATAAGATGTAGCAGTCAGTGGATTCACAGAGCTATTAACAGAAAGAAGAGTTACGGATACAGAGGTTGGGAGAGAGAAGTAGAATTAAGAAATAGAATTAGGGTTTGGGGATTTAGTTCAATGGCAGAGTGCTTGCCTTACAAACAAGGCCCTGAGTTTATCCTCAGTTCTGGCTCAGTAGGAAGTTAGAATTAAGGGGTAGATTTTCGATTTTCAAAATGAACGAGTTCTGAGAATAGAGGGTGCTAATCGTCCAACAGTGTGAGTGTGCTTAGCGCCACTGGGCCGTACGTTAAAGATGAGGAACAAGATCAACTTTATCACAGTGTTTAAAAGTTGCCTCTAACAAGTAGGTACCCGATTCAGGAGGTTCTAGAGTCAAGCTCCCCACAGGATATCAACAGCTCTAATAGGGACAATTTTAGGCTATGACCAGGTTATGTTTTTCAGAGTGTCACATTCAAAGCAGTTCTGAGACCCAAGGTGTTCTAGTCTTATGAAGAATGCTTACATAAAGCAGAAAGAGGCTTGCCCAAGAAAGAAACCCTAGCCTCTTGATCAGGAGAGCAAGGAAAAAATAAAGCACACAAGAATAGCACAAAACAGATGGAGTCCTGGAAAATGAAAGTCCAGTGTCCAAATGTGTGGTGTGTTCTCTAACAGGGAAATCAACCATAAACAAGGGTGTAGAAGAAGAGAGAATGCAAGACATCCCTGCCTTGCAACCTGAGGACCAGGAACCCTGCAGAAGCGCCATGACTAGCTTCTCTGGTGACCTATAAGAGCAAATAATTACCAGCCCTGGGATCATAAATCAAGATACTGAAGGAATATAGAAGTCAGAAATGACACATCACCTATGGGATAACACTTAACCCCAACACCCAGTCCTTAAAACAGTTGAGTCACTGAGGTGGAGGGGCAGGAAGAACCATGGTTGTTTTCTAAGGGCTAGCACTATATGAAAGGGTACTAGTGCTAATTATTAGAGGCATGAAGACACTTCAAATACACCTTAGGTTAAAGGACTCATTCATGTGCGATTGCTTTAGTCATTCTGTAATACTTATTAAGGACTCCTGAGGTGGCATGGATCTTGTAGATGATCTTATTTGCTTAAAGACAAATAAGAAATAATTGCTTCCCACAAGGAGAGTCAGGGAAAATGGAAAAGCAGTTCTAATGTGCTCTGCAAGAAAGAGTTCCTGGGAGTCTAGATGCCCTGCCTGGGAAAGGGTCCTCTCTATGTTCTGAAGGAGAAGCATGAGTTAGTTAGGGGACATTTGAGGCAAGGAAGGAAGGAAGGAAGGAAGGAAGGAAGGAAGGAAGGAAGGAAGGAAGGAAGGAAGGAAGGAAGGAAGGAAGGAAGGAAGACTGTGTCAGAGAGCCAAGAACCTGAGGAGCACAGCAGCCTCTGTGGCTTGGGTGAAGAGAAGAGGGGCCCAGGTGTAGCTCTGCAGAGGCACCTTTGCCTGGATACGCAATGCTGCAGGTGGCACCTGTAATGCTGTGGGTTGACTCCCCAGGTGAGGGGTTGGAAGACTTTGGCGGGGAACAAACTCTGGTCCAGAACTGACTTAGCACCTACAGGAATCAAAGAGAAATCAGAAGTCCAGAGATTCAAGCCTCTATCCCCAGCTCCACAGCAGTTGTCAATAGTTAAGACCCAGCAAGAAGCAGCTTTGATGCCTCCTTTTCCCCTGTGACCCCCCCTCCCCTCCTTTCATTGATTTTGAGGGGCATTGTTTTTGTTTTACTTTATTTTTGGAGACCAAATCTTCTATCAGTCAGGCCAGCCTCCAACTCACTGTGTAGCTGAGGATGGCCTTGAATTTTGGATCCTCCTGCCTCTACCTCCTGCATGCTGGGATTACAGATGGCTGTGTGCACACTGTGCCAGCACCTTGACTGACTGGGCAGCACACTGGGCTCAAAGAAACCAGGTTTATTCACCATTTGCCTTTGGGCATGCAGCTGAGCTTTTATGAATTTTTTCCATCTCAGGGCAATAGTCATTCCTCCCCTTGCTGCAGGCCCCATGCTTCTTTCTCCTCCCTCTGCACTGAGGAGTGTTCATTTTGTCTGTCGTTTTTAAGAACCCTACATGCTAATTTTTGTTCTTTTACTTATATTTGTCTAGTTCTGTTTTTGAATAAGCAAGTGAGAAATTTTATATAAAACAATCTAGGCTTTGAGACAACTCTGGGAAACTGCCCTTCCTGACTTAATCTTCAGAGTGGACAGCAGCCTGAAGACATCCCTGTAGACTTTTTATGTTTTATTTTGCTTTGAGACATCAGTGAGGCCAACCCAGGGCTTCATGCATGATAAGCAGTACCATTTACACATATGCAACCCCAAACTCTATAGAAGAGCCAAAATTTCATTACGTTTATTTATTTTAGTGTGTGTGTGTGTGTGTGTGTGTGTGTGTGTGTGTGTGTGTGTGTGTGCGAGTGTGTGCGCACGTGCCTGTGTCTGTGTCTATGTCTGTGTGTGCATGGACATGCCATGGCATGAGAATGGAGGTCAAGAGACAACTTGTGATTGTTGGTTCTTCTTTTCTACTGTGTGGGTTCTGGGGATCAAACCAAAGTTGTCCAACTTGGTGGCTGAAACACCGCACAGACTCCTGGATTTCACTTCATGATTCTCTGTGAAACTACAATCACAACAAAGCAGTGTCCGTATAAGAAGACTATAGACTATAATGGGACGGAAGGCCCAGGAACAGATCCATACCACTGCGGCCAGCTTAAAAAACAATTATGAGTGTATGGGTGTTTTGGCTGCACATAGGTAGGTCTGTGTACCGCATGTGTGCCTGCCCTTGGAGGCTAGATAAGAGTGTGATAGCCTGAGACCTATGCTGCTGTGGGTGCTGGAAATCAACCTATAGAAATGTAGCCAGTGCTCTAAACCACTGAGCCATCTTACAAGACTCCAGCTAAGGCCAACTTTTGACAAGGTCACAAAGAGAGTTCACCTGAGATAAAGAAAGAACATTTTCAGCCAATGTTATTTGAACAGCTGAATAGTCACGTAAGAAAAATCTGAATCCTACTTCTCTGAATGATCCTTGGGCTTGGTACAAAATTTCTAGAAGATAATATGAAAAAAAATGTTGTTTCCTTAGGTAAGTATTTTTCACAGCTTTTTCTAAAAGGAATATGAAAATCACTTACTGTGGGGGTTAACCTTGATTGTTGACTTGATATGACCTAGAATCAAGTAAGAGACAAGTCTCTTGGTAAGCCTGGCAAGAATTTCCAGGAAGGATTAATGGAGGAGAGAAGATACTTCCTAAGCATGGATGGCCTTCTAACAGTTGGCCTGGATGTAGAGGTCCGAGATCAGTGGCCTCATGCCTGCTCTTGCTCTTGCTGATGTGTGTATTCATTCTTCTTGTAGTTGCTAGCCCCATCCCCAAATAGCAGCAGTTTCCAGCTTCTTCTGCCCTCTGGTAGCCATGTGCTACAGGAGCTTCCAGGCTCTCAGGTCTAGACTTGGGACTGCTGCAGCACCCGGCTTGAGGACTAAGCAGCTTCAGGGCTCTCAGTCTTTCCAGCATGACGATCGCCATTGCTGAACTTCCCGGACTCAGTCTATGGGTTGTAAGCCACTGTAGTATTGTGGGCATATGTATATGTGTGAGCACAGGTGTGTGTGTATGTGTGTGTGTGTGTTTGTGTGTGTGCTTGGATGTGTGTGCATGTACCACAAAAGTGTGGTAGAGAGAAAATGAGGAAATGTTGATTGAAAGTTACAAACTTATAAGATGAATAAGTTTGGAACTCTAATGTATACATACCATGGACTACAATTAACAATTATGTATATTTGAAATTTTTAAAGAGCAAATCTTAAATATTCTCACTATACACAATTCTTATAGGAGGTGAGTGATATGGTAATTAGCTGTGATAATCTTTTCACAGTATATAACATTCAAGTTATATAGCTTTTTTCCAATTCTTGTTAATTCTATCCTATTTCAACAGAAACAGGTAGAGATACATTGTACAGCTTTGTCCTCTCAATTGAAACTTCCCTTTGGGGAGGAGGGGGAGGCTCACAAGACTCAGAAAACACAGTTTACAAGGCTCAGGAAGTTCCTGAGATTTACATGTGTCACAAGGGTGCTCCCTAACATTATAGAAGCAGTAAGTGATTGCTCTCAGGCCCCAGGCTGCCTCAAGATTGTTCAGGAAGCTCTTCAGGGGTGCACCCTAATGACCTGTCACCATGTTAGGGTGATGCAGCTGCCTTTGACACATCTATATTCCTGTAAATAACCCCAATAAACTCTTTGGTAGATCACGTATGCTCTGATCTGTCATTAGTGTCCTATCTGAAGTGAGTAAACATCTGTCTGTGCCTCCCCAGGAAAGGTCACAAAATAAAGATACAGAAAGAATGTTAACATGGCTAGGTGTGGCATGTACTTGTAATTCCAGGATTCAGGAGGTGAAGGAAGAGAGTTGTGAGTTTGAGCCTGAGACTAACCTGAGCTATACAGTAAGGACCTGTCTTTTAAAAAAACAAAACAAAGCCGGGCAGTGGTGGCGCAGGCCTTTAATCCCAGCACTTGGGAGGCAGAGGCAGGTGGATTTCTGAGTTCGAGGCCAGCCTGGTCTACAGAGCAAGTTCCAGGACAGCCAGGGCTATACAGAGAAACCCTGTTTCGAAAAAACCAAAAAAAAAAAAAAAAAAAGAAAAAGAAAAAATGTGTACATGAATACAGACGTGTAGGTGGCAAATTATTGCCACAGGAAGGATAACCATAGATATACATACACTACCTTTGTCCATATTGTCTAAGCAGGGCCCTTCATCAAAAAATGAAATGGGCAGAGAGTGAAGATGAGCACACAAGGAAGACTTTTATTAACAATTCAAAAGGAATAGAAAAGGTCATCACAGACCTTCGAATAGAGACCCAAAAGGCTTTAACTTTCAGCAGCAGTGGTATGCCAAGGGATAGAAATTGTGACGGCAGTGGCCCTAACCCCTCAGCAGGCCTCAGGGTACCCAAGAACACTCTGTCAAACAGGTCTGCAGAAGGTGGACTACTGACCAGAGGCGCAGTAGCACCGGGTCTCGGAGGGCAAGAATGATATGTTGTAGAAAAAGAAAAACAATCAACAACAAAACCAACAGATAAAACCCAAACAGTCCCCGAAGCAGGGTACAGACAATCTTCCTTAGATGGTAGGCCCATGAGTCTTGGCTTGATGGTGGAGAGGCTCTGTACAGGGTTTACAGAGACCCTGATTGGCTAACCATGCATATGAAAATGAGCCAAAGAGTAAGGACCAATCAGAAGTCTACCAGCCCAAAATGTAAGTGAAAAGCCTGCCAAAAACTCAGGGGCTGGAGGCTCAGTTCTCAATCAGGTCCTCTGCTCTGTCCCTTCCTGTATCCCTCGGTGCTACAGTGGCAGTCATGTAAGTGGACAAAGTGAGATTGGGAATCCCCAAACCCCGAAACTGCTTCTATCATTGCCTGGAGCCCTCCTGATGCTGCTGCTGACAAACAACTATAGCTGGGGGCCTCTTCTACGCGTCATTCAGCTAAAAACACTGAATTCACCACTAAAAAGCAAATAAAATGTGTGTTTAGGGGATAGATACATAGTCTGCCACGTATTTCTCTCAGGTTTATAAATACTCTTCTACCTCGTTTTCAAAAAATGGTCAAAGAATTGATTCCACCAGAGCTGTCTATTGTGTCACTTCTGCCCTCAAGACCACAGCTCTGCCTACACCCAAACATCACAGACGACCACTCCTAGCTACTGAGCCATCTCTCTGGCCCGAGGACACGATCATTAACACAGATAAAGTAGGAAGATCTTTGATTTTCAAAGACATGGAGGCTCACTCGATAGTAATATTCCTTCAAGTGGGCTGAGCAAGGACAAACATTGACACTCCCCCCCCCCGGGGGCCTTTAGTTTAAAATAAAGATTAAAATCCTCTAAAAATTTGTTAACAATTAGTTTTATATTTTAATATTATTTTTTAAAGATTTATTTATTTATTTTATGTATATGAGTACACCATTGCTCTCTTCAGACACACCAGAAGAGGGCATCGGATCCCATTACAGACGGTTGTGAGCCACCATGTGGTTGCTGGCAATTGAACTCAGGACCTCTGGAAGAGCAGTCAGTGCTCTTAACCACTGAGCCATCTCTCCAGCCCCTATTTTAATATTATTATAAGTTAAAATGTATCTTGAAAATGTAAGATGTTATTTACTTGTTTTTATCTTATGAATGTGGGTATCTTGCCTGCCTTTGTCTGTGTACCATGTGCATACAGTGCCCACAGAGGCCAGAAGAGGGCATTAGATCCTCTGGAACTGGAGTTATGGAAGGTTGTGAGCTGCCATGTGGGTGCTGGAAACCAAACCCCTGCAAGATCAGCAAGTGCACTTGGCTGCTAAACCAACTCTCCAGCCCCCAATATCAGTTATTTTTAGGACTCAGTGCCACAGTTATTTTATTATATACAGAATAAGCTTACCTAGACTTTGAATGTTGCTACTTGTTAGGGTCACATCTCCTGTAATTTTCACTTGTTATTAGCAAAAAGGCCTAAATGTAGTCTCTCCTGAAAAGGAAATTTAATATAAAAGTCCCTGGCATACACACATGCACATGCTCACACATACACAATTTTACATGTATCACAGACTTAATAAAATCTTACATTTAATACTCATATAGTATTCATAAAAACCCAAAGCAATTAATCTAATAAAAGAATTTATTATTTACATTACTTAGAGGTACTCTGATTAAGACAAAACCTTGTATTTCCTGTTACTTTTTGTTACCTATGCTTACTAAGCCATAAAACAGAATTATTTGGAAGGAAATCACCATCAAAGTCTATATATCCAATGGTAAATTTTATAGCCTAATAAAATCCTTATCTTATGACCCCAGTGAATGTTGTTTAATATAGACAAATAACATTTTATGTAATATTTAATTGACCCAAGGATACCATATAACTAGGTTCTAAGAAGGTAAGAGCACCTTAGTTTATATGTTATATACTTATTGGGCCTTTTAATATGTCCCCAAACACTTAGTTTACACACATGCACATATGTTTTTTAAGTAGGCATGCCAATATATATATATATATATATATATATATATATATATATATATATATACACACACACACACACCCACAGTAAAAGTGGCTACAAGTCTTGTTACTCAGTTATTTGGGGGAGCTCTAAAACCAGCGTAAGCTCAGCCTGTCTTAGCACGCAATGATGTACAGACAACTATGAACTTGACACCATGACCTTAGCAAGATGAAAAGTTCTTCCCTCTGTTGATCTTCAGAATGAACAAGGTTACTCTGGAGAGACTTGGAAGACTCTCTTTTGTCTCTGTCAGTCTTTTACTGGGTACTTTCAGTTCTGTCTGTGACCATGTCAGGGCCTGGACCTTTCCTTTAGGTGTTCATTATTGAGCCCAACAGTTGAGTCTGTGGGATCTGAGTTTCCAAAAGTTCTTCATGGTGTCTTGAGAAAGTTCTAGGGGTAGTCTTTAGACAATAAGAAGAAAAACAGAGCAGGAGGCCTGGCCTGAGGAAAAAGTTCTACTGATTTGGGAAGGCAGATTGAAGACGGGGTGTGTGCCTGCAATGAGGGTCAGTATGGGAATGTAGTGTTCAGGGGACCCAACAGCATCAAGGACTCTGAGCAACCACATGGGTGTCATCATCTTGGTTCTCTACCAGGACTTAGTGGTTCATACACATGTCTTCCGTGAGATCCCTATGTCTCTCAGACTCACCATTAGGTCACTGTGGATCCATGTGGACCCCCAGTAAAACCCCTCTCACACTGCCTCTTAGTTTTCAGAATGGGTGGCCATGCACATTCCTTTGCCCCAACACATATCCCAGTTAGCAGGAGAGAGGTTCTAGGCACACCCTTATCTCACCTGCCACATAAACCACAGAAAGGAAGACAGAAAGAAGAGGTTCTTTCAGATTGGTGGCAATCTGCCCAGAGTTTCCAAGGGCTTGCAGGAAAGAGTAGCAATGAGTTACACATGCTTGTTAAGAGAGAGGGATTCAGAAGCTGCTAGAGGGATGGATCTGAGTCCCAGGGCACCTGATGAAGTTTCCAGGTTCTTGTGTCCTGGATAGGATTACATCAGGCTCACATGGTCACAAACAGAAACAGAGACCATTATTATCAAGAAAAGAAAAACACTCTTGAGAATGTAAGTGAGTGAAGGAAAGCATGCTCAAATATGCTAGGACACAAGGGTCACATCCCCTTGTAGGTCATCAACATACTATGTACTTCTTCTGTTTGTCTAGTGCTTTTCTTGCACATGCTCTGTTTGTTTCATGTCACTTGGGTGTGGGAGAAGGGTTTCTAGTCTTCTGCCAACGGCTTCTTTCACATGTCAATCTTGATGCCACTTTCTCCAGGATCTGCTCTCCTGCCACAGGTTTAGGATAGTGACTCGTGTTTGTGTTTTCAGCCTTGAAGGGGGATGAGAGAGGTTGAATGGACAGACACCCGTTGGATGATTGGAACACCTATATGAAAATCAAGCTGGAGCTGAGCCAAAGTGTTACTAGAAATCCTTCCCTTGAAGAGATGTAAACAAGATCTCCACCTCCTCCTGTGGTCCCAATAACAAACTGAAGCATGATTCCAACAAAGTTTACTTGGGGAACCAATGATCTTGCTTACAGACCCTAGGTGAGGAGTTACAGGGTATATGTGTTGCTTCCCGAAAAGGCCACACCTAGAAAGCCTTTACCCCACAGGAATGGGATGGACTTTCTCCCCCACCTATATACTCTAGCCCTTCCTTGGGACCATGCACAAGCAAGGCAGATCTGCACATACAAGGAGTAAGTAGGGAACCGCTGGATATTCACGGGGGGTTGTAAACAGTCAACGAGCTGGGATAATCCTTTTACAGTTCCTAAGTGCATGATATGATATATTCTTGCATATATACTTACTTTACTTACTTGTTTGTTACACAGACACTAGTCTGGAGTTTTTCCAAGAGTTACAGCCCTACTTTATTAAGCATTATTTAATCCAGGTGTTCCAATAGTGCCTGGCTCAGAGGAGAACTACTGGATGAATCAATAAATAAACAGGCATCTAAGAGACCAGTGAATGAATGCATGCTCTGTAGAAGGAAGTCAGGAAGTTTCTCTTTGAAAAGTAGGTGGATTAAATGAACAAGGAAGGGAGATTGGCTTCTCTATGACCCACATTCGCCTACTGTCTACCAAATCTCCTGGCCAGTTTTACCCTAACCACCAAATCTCTCTGACAGAACTACAAAAACCTGCTTTGCAAGACAACTCAGTGGCAGTTTGTTTCAGGACGGAGGGAACTGGGTTCTCTCAAAATGGTACTGGTGAACCTTGATGCCAGCTGGCTGAGGATGACTAAGGTCATGTTTGTGATTCAACTACAGATGGTGCCCGACTAATAATGGTCTGTCTTATCTTTTGGCTTTATGATAAGCATTCAATGGAGATTGTATTTCAAAGTTTGAATGTGGAGCTCTCCCCTACCCCAAACTATCAAAAGGAGTGTGACTGTATGTCTCTTACAATGCAGGGTGCTGACAATGAGCCTCAGCTCCCGGCCAGCAACCAGAAGGACAAACAGACATTGCGTAGTACACTGTGGTATTAAACTGATTGAAGGTCAGGCATATTAAATGCATTTCTGACTTCTGATATTTTCATTATGAGGTGTGTGAGTGTGTGTGTGTGTGTGTGTGTGTGTGTGTGTGTGTGTGTGTGTGGCCAAATAGGGCACAACCAAATTTCTGTAAGGAATGATGGGAAGGATGTGAAATTTAGGATTTTAACTGCTTTGTTTTTGGATTTTTAACACTAGTTATTGGGAGCTTACATTCACAAAGGCTAGAAGGTGATCCAAATGATATGATCAGATGGGACATGGCTGCCTTTCAAACATTAAGCTGTAATACCCAGGAAGACAGTGGATGGTAACATGGAGAACATAAGACAAGCTAACTTGGAGGATAGAGCTAATCATGACTTTGGACTTGTTGAGCTTTGGATGACAGCAGGATGTCCTACATAGGCTGTGATACTCACAAAGTCAGCCAATAAAGGGCAGGAGCCATGAATGAGAGCCCAGCTTGAGATCTAAATTACAGGCTGTGCTCTACTGTGGATTGCTTACCACTTTGTTCCCAGGGCTGATACAGGATTTTACAAAACCATTGTAGCTCTACTTGAATGGTGAGGTTGTCTTTGTTTTGTTAACTAGGTAGTCCTTGGACATCTCTCTAATAGCATGCATATGGAACTGAGAACCAAGTCTCTAGTGGTATCCATGAAGGGAGCTGGGGGCTGTAGATTGAGTCCAGTCATGTGGCCAATAATTTAATCAACCCTATCAGCATACTGAAAAATGCACTGAAAAAACAAAATGACACCACCTTTGGACACCAGGGGCTTCCTGGCTGGTGAGCACAGCGGGAGGGTGAGAGACCAGAGTCCATGAGAGGATGGGTGAAAGCTCACTCTCAGACCTCACCCTGGGTGACCCTTCCACCTTGCTCCTCCTCAATTCTATCCTTTGTTATGAAGCCATATGTAGTGTTCTTTTTGCTGCTGTGTGGGATCTTCCAGGACCCCCATAACCCCCGTAGTCCATGAGTGTGTGAGGCCCTGCATGCAACAGCATAGGATTTGCATAGAGTTTGTACACATCTTTATGTATGCTCCAAATAATCTCCAGGGAACTTATAGTCTGCATCGTAACAGCTATGAAAATACTTACCATACTGTATTGGTTAAGGACCTGTGGTAAGAATAAGGCCTTTCCATGTTCAGCCCAGACACTTCTTTTGAGTATTTTCACGTTGTAGATGGTTCCATCTATGGATGTGCAGTGTCAGCGATGTGGGCGTCCACTACATCAGCCCATTTTATGGAAAGTAACATAAAAATAAAATGCATCTTTGATTTTCCTTTTTTTTTTTCTATACTAACTGCATCGTGGAAAAGAATCCTTCACTAACTGTACCATGAAGCATTATACGCCAGCAGAAAACAGATTCGTCTCACAGAGTCTCAGAAACCGCAGGGCTTCATGCACACAGATTTATTCCTCCACCGTGCTCCATGCTACTATAGGGAGAATACAAAAATAGGACAGTCATAAGGCATAAATGGACACAGAAATAGGGGACAAAATCTGGAATCCTATCAAAGAGTCACGACCAGAGACAGGGCTGGCAAGATGGCTCAGAGGGTAGAGGCTGCCAAACACGATGACTGAGTTCAGTCCCAGCATTCAGATGATGACAGGAGAGAACTGACTCCTACAAGTTATTCTCTGACCTCTGCATGTGTGCCATGGTATTTGCCCCATCACATACATACATACATACATACATACATACATACATACATACATACACACACTAATTTATTTAAATACCAGATAAATTTCAGGCAAAAGGAAGCTGGGTGGTGAACCAGAACAAGAATACAGAATGCCCCCAAGGCAGGGATTCATAGGAGGGGAACCCCACCTGTTCCTCTGTGCCAGGGTTACAGGTGTGTCCTCACTGTCCCCTTAATGACCACATCACTTTCCCTCTCTCCTCCAGAAGTCCAGCCCAAAGGAGGGGTGTCTACAAAATTAAAAGTCATGATTGCATACCAGGATCTGTAACTGGCACTCCATTCATCACAAGGAAGCCTGGTTCATGTCTTCCTGACCTTGGGGGTTCATGGGTTGTCTATATGCAGGTTAATAAGCTGCCCTGTACAAGACCCCACCTCAAGAATACTGACAGTTCATCACCATTGGGGTTCAACCAAGATACCAAAGACAAAAGTGCTACTGTCAAATCATGTGGCACTTGCCCCAGCCTGAGTCATGGGGCCTCTCCTCAATTTGTAAAAGCTAAAAAAAAATATAGGAAACCTAGCAGAGCTCTTCCTCTTCAGAAGACTGAAGTGACTAGCTTACAAAAACCAACCTATCCACATAGCAAGCACAGGAGGGCTATAAAATCACAGGGGGCGAGCACGCTGCTCTTGGTCAGGTAGTCAGTTGGCACCTCATGACAGAGGCCTAATGAACATTCCTAGAGATGAAGCTATATCACAGGAACTGCCTCTGACAAAGTGTCAGTCGAGGGTAGAACACACTGTGTTCTTAGTGTTAACCTCAGTTCTTTATCACAACCTCAGTTACTAATCCGTGAAGCTTTGAGACCGTGAGCGGGAATTCTATCAGTCTAGTGATAAACAACACTGTCAAAGAGGATGCTACCTGTGTGTTTAATGGCTTGAGTTGAAGATGCCTTCGACCAATGTGTTCCATTTGCCCTTGTTCCAGCTCTGTAGCAATGCCTGAATCCTGATGCCTGCGATGACCTATGTCTGATCATTATAGATAGACATTGGCTTTGGCTCTCAATTCTGGATGTTTCTGACTATGATCAGGTGGACCTGTTGCTTTTAGGACTCTAGTATGACACAGCAGAGGAAAACGAGAGAGAGAGAGAGAGAGAGAGAGAGAGAGAGAGAGAGAGAGAGAGAGAGACTAAGTTCAAATATTAATCCTCCCAGCAGCCTTCACCTTTTAAAGGTCCCACTATCTTCCAATAGCGCCACTCTAGGGACCAAGTACATAGCCTTTTGGAGGACATTCGAGATCCACATACCCACCAAACAGTGAATTTTGTCAGTAGTCAGTGTTAGTTGAAGTGCTCTACTTAGCTGCTCTCAACTGTCTTTGAATTATCAGATCCATCCGTGAGAATCAAGGTTATGTCAGTCATTCTGAGGGCGGTTTATATGGCCGTCAAAACTTCACCTTTGCTAATATCCACTTATCAGTGAGTACATACCATGTTCGTTCTTTTGTGACTGAGTTACCTCGCTCAGGATGATATTTTCAAGTTCCATCCATTTGCCTGCAAATTTCATTAAATCATTGTTTTTAATAGCTGAGTAGTATTCCATT
>JAPYYD010000887.1:0-16124 GCA_028551405.1 Uromys caudimaculatus | reverse complement strand
AAAAAAAAAAAAAAAGAATTTAAAGATGTGGGTTGGAGAGATGGCTCAGTGGTTAAGAGCACTGACACCTCTTCCAGAGGTCCTGAGTTCAATTCCCAGCAATCACATGGTGGCTCACTATCATCAATAATAGGATCTTCTGGTGTGTCTGAAGACAGCGACAGTGTACTCATATATATATATATATAATAAATAAACAAATCTTTAAAAATGAATTGAAAGATGTTCTATGACTCTTTGTACTCATTGCTATGTGTGTGGGGTGTATATATAAGATATGTGCACATGTGTGCCCATTTTTCCTGTGTGCAGAAGCCACAGGAGGACATTGGGTCCTCTGTCACTCCCTATCTCAGTCCCTTGAGACAGGGTCTCTCACCAACCCCATGTATCACTGTTTCAGCTAGGCTGGCAGGACAGCAAGCTCCTTGAATCGGCCTGTCCCTACTTCCCAATGGCTGCGTTACATGCATGTGTGGTCATGTCCAACCTCTATGTCATCATTAGGGGATTGAACTCATTCCCTCATGAGTGCCCAGTAAGTGCCCTTACCCACTGGGCTATCTCTTTCTCCCCTAGATGCTGTGTTTTACACAAATTTAGAACAGAGACCTTTACTCTGATGCATTATCAAGAATTTAACAGTTAACGATTCTCTAGCTTGCACTGTCGGAATACACTGAATATTTATCCAAATGAATATTCAATTCAATCAACACTCAGACAGCTCAATATCAAGGCAGGTAAGAATCCTTTCCACCTGTATGCATTAACGACTCAAATTACCTGGAAATTTTTGAATAATATTCAGCACTCTTTCATGTCCCTTCCTTTGAGGGCAATCCCTTCAATGTGATTGTCATAAATGTACATCTCCCTGGGGGGGAGAACATGTTTGAAATCTCAAGCATAAAAATTTAAAAGCTTATCTTGTCTGCTGGAGACCTACATAAGGATGTTAGAAGAAGAAAATTTCTCTCTTCTTTGCCTGTGAGCCTTGTGGGACTGAGCAACTGCTAGATCCTGGGACTTCCATTCACAGCTGCTGCTCACCACTGTTGGGGAATTGGACTACAGACTGTAAGTCATCAACAAATTCCCTTACTATATAGAGACTACCCATAAGTTCTGTGACTCCCTGACTAATACATCTACAGTACTATTAAACTTCACTGAAAGTTTCTAAGATACCATACCTCTCTTGTGAATCAACTTGCTTGGCCAACCTATTTGAGAGGTGAGAAAAATGTGAGTACCCGTTCGAGAGCTGCCATTACAGGGTTGACTGGATGAACAATTCACACAGAGTTATGTATATTCACCAATAGACCTTTAAGAAATACTGATTGACTGCATCTTTGATGGTCTAGAAGTCCTAAGAGAACATGTGTGTTTCTGTTTTGGAAGGCAGGGTCTCTGTACCAGCTTGACAATCTACACACAGTTAGGAAAGGAAGAAAAATCAATACAGCTAGTCTTTTTAAACCAGTGCTTACCTATACACCCTTTTGACTCATACCTCATTATTTATAAATAAGGATTGAGAAGTGCAAAGATTTTCCTCACTCAGCAGGCACTTCAGTAGGTGATGCAATGCTCCATAAATCTGCAACTTAAAAACTGAATTGAACTGAATTTGATCAGATTTTATGTTCTTCCTTTCTTTCTCTTAAAGTAAAAGGTCATACAGAATCCTTCGGAGAGTTCTCTAAGTATTTTTTTAAAAAAACAGATTTAATGACAAACCTTTATTTTTAAATAGTCTTATAGATTATATACTTTGGTTATATAGTTAAGAATTCCATTTGCACATTCTGGAGCTTCTTAATAAAATATGTATTGTTCTTTTAAATACCCACATACATGTGTGGGGGGGGGGTTGGACACTTGAGTACAGGTGCCAGCAGAGGGAGTCAAATCCCCTGGACCTGGAGTGACAGGTGGTTATGAGCCATCAACAGGAGTAATTGGAATTGAACTTAGATCCTCTGCAAGAGTGGTACACGCTCTTAACCGAGGCGCCGTCTGTCCAGCCTGTCACATTCAGGAACATTGGTTGCACGTGTTCATATATGTAGATAAGGATTATAATAGATACATAATACATCTTAATACCAAAGAATTGGCACGTGAGACATCTCTGCATTGCTGTAGCCTTCTCCATTCCTGCCCTTAATCCTAGAAATAACTGCTTCATCAACATCTTGAACTTCCCATCCTTTCATGCCTCACCAGGAGCTACCAGTGTTAAGTGAAGGGCAGAGATACACACAAGCAGCCACAGCATTAACCAGTCACAGGAACTGTTACGGGGAAGTTACTCTCATGACACAGGGGAGCACAGGGGCACGTAGGGCCTGTTCCATGGTGAAGGATGGTGGAAGTCCCTTTGGAAAGGATTTTAAGAATGTGCTAGATTCCAACAAACAATATATAGGGAACATAGGCTACCTATGAGCCAGAGTTTGCCTAAGTCCCCACAGACTTTTGTGCTATGAGGTTGTGGAAACACTGGGCGCAGAAGCCTGTTTAGGAGAAGCATGTCACAGGGTTACGGGACCTTAGGGATATAGGATCTATAGGCCTTCCTATACATGATCTTCTTTATTCCTGTTTGCCAGGAAGTAAAAAAGATCCTACTTCCCCGATGACCTGCCCAAAACATGGGTTGAAGTAACCACGGACTGGACCCTTTGAAACCGTAAGCCACAATAACGCTTCCCACATAAATATAAACTTGAAATGGTATCTTGTCATAGCAAAAATAAAAGTGACTAATGTAGGTCCCAACCCTTCAGTTCCTGGCTGATTTTGCTTTTTGCTACTTTGTATTTTCTATTTGTATATAAAGTCAAAAATGACAGGTAAATAGATGGATGAATAGGTAAATAGACAGGCGTGTGGGTAAGTCCACTGGGAGGCAGATTCTAACTCTATCTTCCTAGGTTGTGCTGTGAGAGAATAGTATTAGCCTCACTGACTAGACAGAGGACCTGTGTACCTCATCCCCAAGACATACTACACACAAGGTAGTCATGAGACTCAACTTGGATCCTCGGACTTTAATTCTTGTTCTTCTACATTGCCCCATGCTAAGCTGTATGTGTTCTCCAATAAGAAAAACTGATTCCTTGGCTATGAATTTGGGCTCTACATTTTCTCGGCTGCCTGAAGAGACTGTGATGCAGGCAGATGAACTGTGGGAGATGCTTTGAAAACTGTATGTTGTGCTATGCACTTAGTTATGGAGGGTTAGAGGCCAGGTTTGCTACATGGGAAAATAAGTAGAAACTAGATCAAATATGCTACCTGGAAAAAGTGTGACCAAAAAAATGCAATTTTATTAGTTTCTTGTTCTAATTTTCTCAAGCTTGGAAATGTTTCTAACACAGATTGTTCTATAAAGTTTTTTAAATTCCCAAAGTGTTGGACTGGAAAACTAATTCATATAATTGTTGGCATTTGTCAGATAGATATTATATATAATAAATGATTTGATTCTATGCAAAAATAACAATGACCACCAATCTTTGTTAAATGAATTACAGGTCACGGCAATAAAAGAGTAAAGTTTTCCCACAAGTTTAGATTAATGATGTATTGAGAAATTGGCTCAGCCTGTTGCTTTCAATTCATCCCAGAAGCTGAATTTTTTTTTTACTAATACTCTGATTCTCTTATAATTGATGCTCACCATAACATTCACAGTGAGAAAATGCAAGACACAAAATTCTTTTTTGTGAAAAACACTTCTGAATGCCTAAGATGACTGAAAACTTTTCCCCAGATGTCTGTTATTTTTAAATAAATTTCTCTTCAGGTTTTTCCCAATTATTTGGTGTGTGTATATATTATTTTGCTATCTAGTGTTGTTTTCAAATATTTCACAGAGCACTGGTGTTCGAATCACCCATGTGACAAGCCAGTCTTATGACCCTAACACAGACATACTGAGTCGCTGGAGCAGGAGACAATATCTTATTCTTTATTTTGAAGTCTTCTAATGGGTAAAGTGTTAGTTTTCATTACCCTTGGGGTACAGCTGAGGGTCATGGGCCACTACATAGACTTCAACTCTGCCATTTTCTTCTCGAACATTGTCATATGCTGAATGGCAAGGCTGGCCACCGACAGAGGCTGTTCCTCTCCAGTGAACACATCCTGATGAGAGTCATGATAATTCTAATCTCTCCCCTTGGCCAAACTGAAACCAGCCAAGTTGGCTGAGTTAGGAGAATTGATTCCCCCATACAGGCCCTTAACTCATCATCAGAGCCCCCAACCCATGCTACTAAACCTCATCCATGGTTTCTCGACCAGAGAGCATCCCACCGAAGAAAGCTTGGTGATTCTGTGTGGTCAGTTCCTTCACCCTCTCTCACGTAGGGAAGCCTTGAGGGATTTTTTAAAACATTTAAATGTTCCTTGAAAGGCAGAGCAGAGAGCATTAAGGGATTTTTTTTTTCAGCAGAGAGGGGTATATCTGAGATGGCAACCAGCTACCTTATGATAATTTGGCTGTTATCAAAGACACACATCAGGACATCAAAGAGCATCAGAACTGGCAGGAGGCTGGCAGATCTTCCCCACAGAAGAGATGTTATCTATAAGCGCAGTGAAAAGCCTCAAAGCACAGGGTCTGGGCCACTGGCTTTAGCAAGTCCCGCTCTTCCCTGTGTTACCCAACACCGCTATCCTCACACAGAAGCATTTGATTGATGAGAAGTCTCATGTGCCTGTACAGCCATTCCTTAGTAACCTCAACAGATTTGTCCCATGGACCCTGTGGTACCCAACTGCACAGGTCAGGTTCCTTACATCAAGTGACAGGACATCTGCATAGAAACCATGCACATCTTCTGTATAATTCAAGTCATCTCCAGGTTATTTACGCTATCTAATACAGAGCAGATGCCAACTGAGAAGACACTAGGACACGTGCCTGTCATCCCAGATTCTCTCTCTCTCTCTCTCTCTCTCTCTCTCTCTCTCTCTCTCTCTCTCTCTCTGTGTGTGTGTGTGTGTGTGTGTGTGTGTGTGTACACACGCGCGCGCGTTGGGAGGGGTTTGGGGATCACTAAAGCCTACCAGTACAAGACCAGTCCAGAAAATTAAACCAAAACCAAATTGTGAATGCTATATAACGTCTCTTCTACTGTCCTGGTCATGAAGCAGTTAAGGAAACCACACATGCCCAATGTCTTTGACCCTTAATCGGCTGATCTCGGGATGCGGAATCCTGAGATATGAAGAGATCACATTATTTGCTTTCACCCTAACCTATGGCATGAAATTCACTCCCCACTCTGTCTCCTTGTTGACTATCAAGGGGGCTTGGAACTTGGAGTAAGATAGGTGGTTTCCAAAAAGACTTATTGAGGGCACAGAATGATGCCAACTATGTATGTATGTATGTATGTCACTCTGGGAGGGGGGAGCAATATCCCCTTCGATTACAGGTGTTTTACTTGCACTGATATGTATTCAGATTTAACACCAATAATGATAATACGGGTCTTCCGTAGAAGGACACAGTCATAATTAGCAAGGAGCTCATTGCTCTCATGTGTTTTCGGAACTGAGCAGGGCACCTAACTGCTTCTGAGTAAGCACCACAAAAGATTGTATTTGCTCAGTTTTCCAGGAGTGCTTGTGTTGGGTCTATCCATGATGGTGTCTGCCTCAGTGTGTCTCCTGATGTGCAGCAAGCTTTCCCCTAACTTGATGCTTATAATCATGGGCACTGAGACCCTGGTACGGAAGCTTTCTAGAAATCTGAATTTCCTATAAAGGCCAACAGACTATGCTTAAAAGTCTAATATATTGTTAACGGAATCCAGCCTTTCTTTATATCTTTCTTATATTTCTTTATATCTTTCTTATATTTCTGTATATCTTTATATACAGCTTGTACTGACAGATAACTCAATTTTGAACAGGCAGGATATTATTTTAGGAAAAGTTTTAATTAAGTATAATGTGCACAGAGGAAAATGCAACTCTGCTTTTTAGCCAAAACCAAAAGAAAGCAAATGATGATGATGATGATGGTAATAATAATAACGCCCGAACACCTATTTAGTATTACTCTATCCAGCTTTTTCAAAGCATTTTCGTTTGTATCATTTTATTTGATACTTGCAGCAATTGCAACAAAGCTTTGTGTGGGGCAAGGGTGAGGTGTTATGCCTGTTTGACAGAGGTGGAAAGTGGGGGTGGATCACAACTGATTTCCTGGATTAGAATGTATACAGTGAGAATCTTATACCCACTTTAGACGCATCATTTCTCATTAGCAAAATTTGGACGGGAGCAGAGCAGTCTGTCAGCCTTTCACATCTGCTTGGTTGCTTGAAGGCAGTGCCTGTTGTGATTGGCTGGCCCCACGGGCAGTAAAATATCAGATATTTCTTCCTGGAGACACCAAGGACAAGCATAGTCTCTTGAGAAAAGGAAGAGGGTGAAAATAATTCTGCAATGATACCAGACTTCCGAAGGAAAGGACTGCTTCAGAATTCGAATGTGCTAGCTTTATCTTTTTCCTCTGTTTCTCAACTTTCTCCTTTTCAAAAAGATTTATATGTTTTTTATTTTATATGTATGCGTGTTTGCCTCCATGTGGGTATGTGTACCACACACATGCCTGGTGCCCATGGATGTCAGAAGAGTCTGTAAGATCCCCTGGAATTGGAGTTACTGGTGGATGGATGTGAGCTGCCACCTGAGAGCTGGGAACCAAACCTGGTCCTCTGCAAAAGCAGCCACTGAGCCATCTGTCCAGGTTGCTATTTTTCTCATCTTTCCATTTTTAAAACCAACAAAAGAAATTGAACATATATACAAATTGAGCAATCATTAAAGCATTTATTTTGAGCCAGGGTATCTTATGTAACCCCAGCTTGGAACTTGATATGTAGAACAAGCTGGCCTCAGACTCATAGAGACCCAGCTGCCTTTGCCTCCCAAGTACTGGGATTAAATGTGTGTACCTGGAATCTCTAAAACTTTTAATAGGCATCCAACAATATGTTTGAATCAGCTAACTCTAGCTATGCTCCAAATCACTATTCATTCTTTAAAAAAGCCTCAAGTGGTTTGAACTCAATGATGGTGTGTTTGAGCAAATAGCCTAATTATATAAATATGTTGCTCTAAAGCTTTGCCGATTAACACTCACCAAGGGTCTTCTGTGTTAGGAATGTGGTGTATGGCCCCTCTCAAGAAGTTCCTTAGCCAATAATGTTCAAAATAGTAGGGCAGTTGTGGTACTTTTCCTAAGCCACCAGTAACCTGAACACCTTTTATAGGAAAAGTCCTGTGGGATTCAGACTTCTCAAGTGTGGGTTATAGAGACCAATGGAGCAAGAATTAGATCCTCTCACTACTGAGCCTGCAAGACACTGAGTCTCGCTGTGTCCTTCTCTGTAAAGTGGATGAGTCTTACTCCCGACCCTTGGGCTCACCAAGGGACTTTCTGTGCGGGTGCTCAGAGCCCCGTGCAGTCTGTGGAAAGAGGCTTCTAGTTCTCGGAAGGGGTGTGCTCCCCCAACTATTCATTTGTTACAGTGGTGGAGAGCAAACCTAGGACTTTACTAATGCTAAGCAAACACGACCAACAAGCGATTGAATTCTGAAGACAGAATTCTAGTTTAAGGCGATCATCCGTGAAAGGAAGCCATCCCATTTTCTAAGCCAAACTGAACTCATATTATTAGACATCTTCAAACTAATTCTTATACTTTGCACATCCTGAAGCATTGCAGAAACTTGGGCAAAGGGGAGACATGTTCTGCCTGGATTTGAGTTTTCACCAACTACCTGGTGTAGGACAAAAATACCATTTGGGGCAAATATTTAAGGAAATGGCTTCCTCTCTACCCTTCTACCAAAAGTTTACTTCCAAACAAGGAACAGAAATGCAAGCAACCTGACACTCTTTGAAGGTGTGGGAAAACTCATGAGGAACCCACCAACCTGCTCAGGTAACTAGGTCAGCTCACTGCTCCAGGAAACCCCAAGTATAACTCAAACACAGAATAACTCTAGTTCTATATTATATGCAAATGCATTTCTCGCTACGGTTTCCGTTTTTTGAAACGCAGACTTGACTCGAGCAAAAGTGCTTCCTTAGCATCCTTAGCGTCTTCCCCACTGCCTTGCAGTTTGGTGCTATTAGCTGAAGACCACACCTGACAACAAAACACAAACAGTGGCTCTGTCATTTTGGCAGCTTCTGCCTCTTCTCATCTTTAGCGAAGTTGGGAAAACGGATTTATATGCAAATCCAAACAACTTATGAGTTCGTTGATCTAATTTGAAAAGGCATCTTGAGATACTTACTCAACAGGAACCCTTCTAATGAACCACCGAATCGTAAAACTAGAGTGAAGAGACGCTGCTGAAGGGAACAGAGTTTTACGTCTCTAACGACTGAAGACTTGTGGGTGAGCTCTGACAAGGCGTCTTATTCAAGAGAAGGTAGCCCTTTACTCTTTAGGAGGGAAAATTATCCAAAGTCCTGGTTCACAGAAACTGACTTTCTGAAGTTTTCTCAGTGTCCTGGGAGAGGTGGCCGGAGCCCCTACCTGCGTTCCTGAGCTTCTTGTTGCGACACACAGACAAGATGACCAGCAGGTTGCCCAGGATGTCCACCACGATGGTAAAGATGAGGATACAGGCCAGTGTATGGGCCAGCCACGACGGCCGCGGTCTCCCTCCCTCCCCGCCGCCTGGAGCCTGCTGAGAGGCATTGAGCAGCTCGCTACCATTGCCCTTCATGGTCCCCTGAGTGCCTCACGGCAGCATAGCCAGGGTCATCGTCCTCAAGTGCCCAGCTCTGCTCGTGCCCTCTCCGCCACTTTTTATGGCTGGGCACAGCCCTCCCGCGCCTACTTTGCATCCTTATGGCTGCTTCGCGGAGGTCTGGCCCGCTCCAGCCCCTCCCGGTGGCAGGACACCCTCGCTGCACTTGGCCACTGCCGCCTGCTGACACCTGCTGTCCCGCAGCGCGTGCACAGTGCGCCCCCGTGTGGCGAGACTCGGTGAGACAGGCGGAGACGTCAAGAGGGGGGAAACTTGCACCCTAGAAGGCCTCATTTCACAAACTTGAATCCTAACCAGGACTGAAGTAGATCAGGTTACTAGATGCTCTGGATTCCTTATCGGCAAAACGGGGATGAAATAGAATCTAACTCATCAACTTTCATAGTGATGTGTAAAAATAAAATAATAATGAAAGGAAAAGCACACCTATTCTGTCTGGCATAGCACGATTTAATGTCTGTGGGGGATGTTTCTAGCAATTAAATGAAACAAAATGTAAATATTTGCACATAACATATGTACTTTGAAACTATCAGTGAAAACAGGAACTCAAGATAATAGAAGCAGACATGGAACCACAATGCAAGATTTCTCTGAAATTGATTAGCCAGCTCTGTACAGAATGAAACAAAATCCCAAAACTTTCTTCAATACATGGAAGTAGACTTACATGAGACATATGATGTTCTCACACTGAACACTTAAATTTCTCATGCTCTCCATATATATTTATACCAGCCCAATTCCTAAACATTTCCAAAGTCCCTTTGAAGGAGTGAAGAAAAATGAAGATATTTTAAGAAAACGAATACCAGAAACGTGTGGCATTAAAATATGTGTTAAAACTAAGCAATGCGACATAGCAGCTTGTGTCGTAGCTCTGGAGGCTGAGGCAGGAGAAGCAATGCTAGTTTGGGGACAGCTTGAGCTGCATGGTCAACCAGTGTTGCTGTATAAAATCCTGTTTCAACAGATCGTATTAAGTAAAACGACTGCGCTCATCACTAATTCCAAGAAGAGATGAAATGCAGAATTGGGAGGCCTGAGCATGTGGCTCGGTCATTAGAGTGCCCGTCTGGTATTCACAAAATCTTAGACTCCATCTTTAGTGTTGTATAAACTGGATATGGCAGCTCAGTCATGTAACCCCAGCACCCAGGAGTGAAGGCAAAGGATCAGAAGTTCAAGGCTATCCTCAGCTATTCAGGACAAACCTGGGACATGTGAGATTCCATTTAAACAAGGAATAAAACACAGACTTAAGAGAGCTAACATTTTAAATTAGCAATGAGGGAAGCGGTGACGGTTGTGAAGACAGATTTAAGGAAATGTGAGTAAGTGAGGGAGGGCTCCCTAAGTAAGCGTGGGTGGGAAAGCAGGACCGAAAACTGTCACGAGCATAGAAAGCACCTATGAGCACAGATCATCACCTGACCCAGGGCTTTCTGCACAGCCCTGGGAGAGCTATGTCACATGCGCCGTCTTACACCATGTTAATCTGACAGGGTTTGACACTGTGAGGACCGTACGTTGGCTGAAACCCTGTAACACTGGCCAATCAAGTGACATGCAGAGGTAAGCAATCTGTCATGAGTGAAGGCAGGTTTTGAACTGGAGTCTCTCTGATTCCACGCTACAAATCTCATTTCTAACTCACGGTGTTTCTCAATAGACTGGAATTGCCCACAGAAAAACTTGACACCTATAATAAGAGAAAAATAACATAAACTATATAAAACAGGAGATGATATATGGTATACCAATACAATATATGATATATCATATATATATATATATATACATATATATATATTTGATGTAACAATGAAGCATTAAGGAGCTTAATGTTTTGTTTCCCAGGGAGTATGGGTAAAAACAATGGCAAGATGACTAGGGCTCATAATTAGACAATAATTAAAAACTGGAAATGGAGAGTTTGGGGGTGTCACTGGTGTATAGTTTATGCTTAGCATACCCAAAGCCCTGGGTTTAATTCCCGGTACCACCACTCAGACTCAGAAAGGCTCAAGATCTGGGCACTACACAAAGCCTTTTCCTCCATTTTCTTTCCGAAGTCCTTGTAAATTATATATTTTTTAAAAACTAAAATTAGCCGGGCAGTGGTGGTGCACGCCTTTAATCCCAGCACTTGGGAGGCAGAGGCAGGTAGATTTCTGAGTTCAAGGCTAGCCTGGTCTACAGAGTGAGTTCCAGGACAGCCTGGGCTACACAGAGAAACCCTGTCTCGAAAAACCAAAAAAAAAAAAAAAAAAAACCAACAACAACAAAAAAAAAACTAAAATTGGTCTAGAGGAATGGCCCAACGGCTCAACTTGCTAAGTGTGAGACATGAGTTCCTTCCCCCATTTCACTGAAAATTGATTTTCTTCCTCATATCCTCCTGATTATGCTTTTTGTTCCCCTAATTCGTCCCAGTCCCTCCCACTTACCCTCCCATCCCAGCCCCTTCCCAGTCCTGAGTTTGTCTCCAGAACCCACAGAGACACACCTCTGTGTCCAAATGGGGAGCAGAGAGAGGAGCAGTCAGAAGTCCACAGTCAGCTAGCCTGGGGTTTCCAACATGGACCAATAAAGACACTGCCTCAAACAAGACAGAAGACAAGGACTCACACACTGGTGCCTTGGTATGTGTTCTCTCTCTCTCTCTCTCTCTCTCTCTCTCTCTCTCTCTCTCTCTCTCTCTCACACACACACACACACACAGAGATACACACAAACAACTAATAAGCCTGAAGAGTGGGGTCCACAAGAGAGCCGATTTCTCATAGTTATGGTTTACATTCATAGCTGCAGTGGACAAGAACAGGTTAAAGATGGATTTGTGATCTTTGTGGTAACCACAACAAGACACAGCTCCTGTGTAACTGCACTCTCCATGTGACTGACCCAGAAAGAACGCCAAGATCAAAGCTGCCCTGAGAAGCGTTTTATCTCAGAGGAGGGCTGGATCTCCAATGGCAAGCTGGGAAAGGAATGAGGTCTTCCCGGTAGGACAGGAGGATTTGTCTGTCACAGTTCACTAACAGAGAAAAATACCGTTTTGTTCTTTCTTTCTTTTTTTTAACTACAGGTGAGAAACTGAATCATTAATTTCCTTATAAATGTGTTCTCTGCTGCTCAAAAACTTGCTGAACACAAGTCCTGAATACTGAATACATTAAATGCCTCTTTGGGATATTTTTTTACCTACCAGCGAAAGAGATGTACGATCATACATTATACACTTGAACACTGCCTGCTGGCTCAAGTAAAGGATGTTGCAGTGTGAACACACACGGGGGGGGGGGGGAATGCCTGTTGCCACATGTAAAGGAATTCGTCTACCTCTAAAGCAACGGAGACTTGTCCAGATTTGATGAACTTAATTCTGCCTCAAGGAAACACTAGATTTCAGCCAGTTCATCTGTAACAGGGCCAGAGACCTCATCTTAAACCCTGAGGGTGGGGGACTGTAATCCCTTTGATCTAAGGAGGAGTTCTATTTTTCTAGAGAGCCCTCCATAAAGCTTGGATTAGAACCAGGGCCTGAATGTCATGAGCAATTTCGTTCCAAGTGTCTCCTGCGCACGGCTGGGAAATTTCAGTCAGTCAAAACATTCGTAACCCAGGAAGCGGGACTGCGAAAATAGGGGGGTTTTCCAGAAGGAAAGGAGGTGAGGCGTCTCTGTGGTGGCTGTGCTGGAGGAGACACAATAACAGAGCTGACCAGGTACAAACGATTTCATAGCTCACAGACAACTGAGTGATAATACTGGTGGGGTTCCCACAGTGAACTGGTTCCCTTTCCACACGGAAAGACAGAAAGGCCAGGGAGAGAGAGGGAGAGAGAGAGAAGGGGGGGAGGGAGGGAGAGAGAGAGGGGGGAGGGGGGAGGAGGAGGAGGAGGAGGAGGAGGAGGAGGAGGAGGAAGAGGAGGAGGAGGAGGCAAGCAGCCTCTTCTATAGTGAGTCAGGCATACCTGGTTGTTGCTAGGTAACAGTGGGGCGGAGCCTAGAAGAAATGCTAACAGGGAGTATCTGGGAACATTCTGAACTAGGGGCCCAAGAGCCTCACCTCCATTGTCCTTGCCAGCAAGGACAGGAGATGTCACTCTGTGTCTTTTCTTTCAGGGAAGCATGAACCGCTCAGTGAGGGTATTGCTCTTGTGTTTTGAACTGGAAATGCACTCCACCATGTTCCCCTTATCTTCAGTTGGTCTGGGAAGA
The DNA here is from genome assembly GCA_028551405.1 of Uromys caudimaculatus. Classification (NCBI taxonomy): domain Eukaryota; kingdom Metazoa; phylum Chordata; class Mammalia; order Rodentia; family Muridae; genus Uromys; species Uromys caudimaculatus. The sequence goes on along the minus strand of JAPYYD010000887.1, from coordinate 3,075 downwards.
GCTCCCTACCCAGCCAGAATGCAGGACTGCATCAGCCCTGGCACTTCAGGCCTCTGTGGTGTTTTCTTGTTGTGGTTTATGTGGGTTCACACTGCAAATCGAAACCCAGGGCTTCTCGGACACTCAACCACTGAGCTGTGCCCCACGAGCTGCTTTACTCTCGAAAAGAAAATTTACAAAGTGAGTAGAAAGGCTATCTTTAATATTGATCTACTCTCACCCAGAGACAAAAACAGAAGAGAACAAAACAAACAAAAAAACAAGCCCATAATACAGTAAGTCTGCTCTTTGTTGCTGTTGCTGGGCCGCGGGTGTTTTGTTGTGAGATAAGATCTCTTGCATTTCGGACCTCAAACTTCCTATGCAGCCAAGGGTCACTTTGAATTCATGACCCTCCTGCTTCTGTTCCCTCAGGGCTACGATTGCAAGCACGTGCCACCACGCCCAGCCTTCTGCAGTTTTGGAGATCAAGCCAGGGGCTTCTTACAGGCTACGTAAGTAAGCACCCACCGGGCTGCTCCCCGGCCTCCGAGGTTTGGTTTTTAATAAAGGATTGTTCCATAGCTCCATGCTTGTAACCCTGTAACCACACTGAGAAACTGTTTTCTCAGTCAAAAGCCACGGCTCCTCAAAAGTAACTTTTGTTCACGGTTAGGTTGACTGGGTAAAGAGAAAGCAAGCGGTCTCAGCTAATATTTGTGAATGAGTCAGGTGATGACAACGAATAGAATGAATGAACGAGGCCAGGGGCAGAGTGGGGACAAGGGGCGGAGCTTCAGCATCTCTAGTGCTTTAAGCTAAGGTAAAATGGACAGCATGAGGCAATGTGTGGAAGAAGCAAGCTGAGAGGTGGAGAACTGTGAATTTTTCTCTGGACACCCCCTCATAGTCCTAAAGATCAGGTGAACCTTGTCCATGCCCCACTATGTTGGTTTGAATGAGGCATTCCTCGTACTCTGGAGCATCTAAATATTTGATCCCCAGTTGCTGACACTGTTTGGGTTGGTATAGGAGGTGTGGCCTTGCTGGAGGAAGTATGGGGGGGCAGGCTTTGAGGTTTCCCAAGCCGTGTGTGGTTTTTAGTGCGCTCTTTCTGCTTCCTGGTTGTGGTTTGTATGGTGAGCCCTCAGTTGTTGTTCCAGCCACCACTTTGCTCGCTGCTATGCTTCCCTGCCATAATGGTGATGGGCTTATCCTCTTGAGAGAGTAAGCCCCAAATAGTGTCTTCATTCTAGACACTGCTGTGGTGACGGTGTTTTATCACAGCAACTGAAAAGTCCTTAAGATGCAGTTTTGCCTTTAGGAACAAATATTATAATTTGGGGGTGATAACAATAGATACTGCCTATACCGTGGTTATAACCGAGTAGCTCAAGTTCATAGACAAGGACATGGTCTAGACACCATGGAATCTGTCGTGGTTATTTTAGTACAGAATAAGCCTAGCCTTGTTATTCAGAATTTCAGGAACCTTAGCTTTCAGTGACCTGTATATTTTACAGTTTCGTGACATTCCCATTGAAAGTTAAAATTTAGCACTTTTGAGAATTTATCCTTATTAAGAACGATTTCTTTTCATTCATATCGTTGTTTTGAAGTAGCTTATAAGCTTGTATCATTTACATATATGCCCACATTCTACCCCTCCTCCATCTCCCTGTTTCCCTTATGCTGCTGTTCTTGTTCACACCAGAATCCCCATCTCCTTTAGAATCTCATGCAACTCCGTTGTCTTCCCCTACACTCTCCCTGAAAGTGTCTTGTCTTTCCCATCTTGTGGACCCTTTTCTAGTTCCTCCATCTCTACCCACATTTACCCTCTATCAGTCACACATACTTAACAATTAGCAGCTAGGAGCCACATACAAGAGAAATGTGTCCACACGGCATCTCCTTCTGAGCCTTCACCTCCCTTAACATAATGTTTTCTAGTTCCATCCATTTCCATGTAATTTTCTTCTTTAAAAGAGCTTTATTTAAATTGCATAGCTGTGAGTGTTCTGCCTCCACATGTGTAAGTATACATACATAAATTTGCCTGGGGCTGCAGAGGCCAGAAGAAAGCATCAGATACTCTGGAACTGGAGTAGCAGAGAGTTGTGAGCTGCTGTGTGGGGGCTGGGAACCAAACCCATTGGAACCAAAGCAAGCCCACTTGCTGTTCCTATTGAGCTAAGTCTCCAGCTCCCACATGTCATATTGAGTTGCTATGTGAGTAAATCCTATTGTGTGCATGTACTATAGTCCCATTATCCATTCTTCTGTTGATGGACATGTAAGCTGATTCCATCTCCTTTCTATCGTGTAAAGAACAGCAATGTACATGGATGTGGTAGGACACACAGTCCTTTGGAGGCTGGTCATAGAGGTGGCTCATACCTTTAATCCCAGAACTCAGGAGGCAGAGGCAGACAGATCTCTGAGTTTGAGCACCAGGACAGTTAGGGCTGCACAGAGGGACAGCCCCAGGTTGGTTCCATGTGCAGGAACGGTACAGCTGAGTCCTATGGTACTTCTAGTGTTGGGCTGCTGAGGAAGTTCCACACTAACAACCATAATGGCTGCCCCAGGGACCTTTTCTTTCCCAAATCACTAGTATGTGTTGCTTGATGTTGGTCCTTCTGACTGCAGTGAGGTGGAATCTCAAAAATGCTTTGCATTTTTTTCTGGTGGCTTGAAAACAGTTTTTATGCGTTAACAGCTTTCTATTGGAGATTTTTTTTTCTGCTTTGTCTTCATCTGATTTAGCAAGAGGAACTTGTGTTTTTTCAAGAGGTTTATAAATAAAATGTTATGCTGCCCATGGTACCTTACAACAGAACATTCGTTTGAAAGTGTGCGTCTACCGGGAGACACATGGAAAAAGACACTCTCTTCCATTAATGATGCCAAGAGAACAGGATACTCCCTGTATCGTATACACTGCACAAAAATAATTCAAAAGAGGTGAAAAACCCAAGAGTACAACCTGAAACCGGGAAGCTTCTACAGGAGGGTGTGAGAGAATCTCGCTGACACCAACTTTGGTAAGGTTTTTAAGATGAGTCTGACAATTCTAAGAAAAGTAAACTTTAC
>JAPYYD010000885.1:0-21989 GCA_028551405.1 Uromys caudimaculatus | reverse complement strand
GTGTACACTGTAAACACCAGGTACTCAATACTTGTACTAAGTACAAGTATTAAAAATAATTGCAATTCTCTTTCATATTGAGTACAACATGCCTTCCAGATCAAGGAAGACCTGGAATTTTAGAATTGTGTGGTCCTTTACTGCATGGACAAGCACTGGAGTCTCCTGGGAAGTCAGAGTAGAGCTGGCTGCATCACCTCAGGATCAAGTTTAGCAAATGTCATGTCATTTACTTTGGGAAAGTTAGTATAAGGCAGACAAATCATGGGATTCATTTGGCAGGCCGACATGAGTGAATGCTGCCAAAATCAAGTCTGTGTCTGTTCCCATCTAGTGTGGTATAATGAGATGACTACGCAGTTCTGAAAGAAAAGAAAATTCCTCAGATGCACTATCATCATGAAGGACAACTGTTTTGCAAAGAGCTAAAGAAAGATTAAAGTGGGTGTGAGGGTTTGAATATGATTGGCCCATGGGAAGTGACACTATTAGGAGGTGTGGCCTTGTAGGAGTGGGTATGGCCTTGTTGGAGGAAGTGTGTCCCTGTAGAGGTGGGCTTTGACATCTTATGCTTAAGTTCTGCACAGGGTGGAAGAGAGCCCCTCCTAGCAGCCTGCAGAAGGCAGTCCCTTCCTGGCTGCCTTTGGATCAAGTTGTAGAACTCTCAGCTCTTTCTCCAGCACCATGTCATGGAGGCTGCCATGCTTCCTGCTAAGATGATAATGGACTGAACATTATCTGAAACTGCAAGGCAGTCCCAATTAAATGTTTACCTTTATAAGAATTGCCTTGGTCATGGTATCGCTTCACAACAATGAAACCCTAACTAAGACAGTGGGTCTTGGTGGCTTGAAGTCTAATGTAGGGAAATTCATTAAATGTTAACAAATGCTTTTCAAAGAGAATAACAAGGAATGAGTAATAATTCAACAGTAATGATGAAGTGAATAATAAAAATGTTCAATTTATAACTAGAAATACCACAAAATTTTCCCAGCACTTGGGAGGCAGAGGCAGGTGGATTTCTGAGTTCGAGGCCAGCCTGGTCTACAGAGTGAGTTCTAGGACAGCCAGGGCTACACAGAGGAAAGAAACCCTGTCTTGAAAAACCAAAAAAAAAAAAAAAAAAAAAAAAAAAAAAAAAAAAAAAAGCAATATTAAACTTTGTACTGTCTACAAGAATATTTATGGTGCATACCTTAACCAATAGAATTCTGAAGTCGCTATACTTATCTTGGACCAAGTAGAACTCAGAAGAAAAAAAAATATGAAGAATGAATGTTGCTTAGGAGGAAAAGGCTAACTACTAAGAATATATAGCAATCCAAAAAGTATGTGCATGGAGTGTGAGAGTTTCTAAGGAGGTGGAATGACATCTCAAAAAGAGTCCAGGTGGTAGTGGCTCATGCCTTTAATTCCAGCACTTGGGAAACAGAGGCAAGAGGATCTCTGTGACTTCTAGGCAAGCCTGGTCTACAGAGAGAGTTCTAGGACAGCCAGGATTACACAGAGAAACTCTCTCTCAACAAACAAACAAACAAACAAGCTCAAAAAACAACAACAAAAAAACAGAAGAAAATGTGCAAACCCACCAATATAAATTCAGGACTCCAATTTTGAGTTGTGTATGGTGGACATAATGCCAGGCCTGGCAGCCAAAGACTGGTTTTGCTGTGGGACCTATGTCCCCAATGAAGCCATTGACACCACAGGAACCTGGTGGGGTGGCCATCTAGGTAACTGGTAAATCTCTGCTACTTCAATTGGTACATAGGTCTTTTGAATTATACTTCCTGCTTACTCAGGTAAAATCTAATCTTTTCAGGTCTCTGAAGGGTTTGAAGACTAGACTAGTGAAAGGTGTAACTTTTTACTATTCCTTTATCTAAAGAAACTCACTTTACAGTAACTGATCCCATTTATCAACCACCTCTGTCTCATGATAAATAACTGGAGAGGGGAAAAGTGTAAGGTTTAAAGTTCATGTAAGGTCTGAGGATTTGAAAGCTCTGAGAAAGTGTCCGAGGGTCTAAGAAGGTGTTTTAAGGTTGGTAAATGCAAGTTATGCGTGTTAGAGGATGTAATAAGAAAGTATGGAAAAGAATGAAAAAATCCTTCCAGCTTCTTCTCTTCACTATGGTACTGGTGTAGTAAGATTTCCAGAGTGTTAATGTTTTTAACCAAAATCATTTTACTGTAGCTTTTGTTTGGGATTGGTTCTAATGCTTTAAATTAATCCAGCCCCCCAAACAGGAATCCTCTTGTCCACAGATGAAGGCCTTGTCTTCAATTGGTTTTTGATGGATCAATAAAGAGCCAACGGCCAATGGCTGGGCAGGTAGTGAGGTGGGACTTGGAGATTTGAGCAGGTGAGGAACTGGGAGAGAGAGGAAGGAGGCATAGATCACCCTGACGGGGGTGGGGGGGGAGGTGAAGATCAGACCTAAAGACCCACAGATATGTGAGAATCAGGGTAAGTGGACACAGGCAACTTCCCCGATTGGGCCTGAGGTAGCAGAGATAAAATCTAGACGTTAAAAGATGTTAGTTGTAGGGTTGTGGGTGCAGCATCCACTCTGCCATAGGGCACGGTTGGTAGAGCTGGGACTCAGAAGTTTGACTAAGCTTACCCCACGCTGTTGCTGGGCGAGTGTTGGGCTGTAGGGAACCCCAGGACACCACTCTGGGTGTGGGAAAGCTCAGTCTGAGGCGCAGGACAGCCAGAGCTGGCTCAGGGGTCCCCAGGCCCTCAAGGGGGCCGGAGCCATCTGGTTCTCAGGCTCTTGGACATCCATGCACTGCAGAAAAGCTGAGAACAGAGTGGAGGCCCACAGGCTGGATCTAGTTTGGTACAAGGGGCAAAAGGGGGGGAGTTCTGACTGGTTCAGCAGGGACAGTCTTTGGCTTAACAGTGGCAGGCTTGGTCTTGGTGGCAGTCATGGCTCCGAGCGCAGAGATCTTCTATGGGAGATTAGACAGTGACTCTGTAGGCAAAGGCCTCCTCCATTGCTCCCCACAGCGGATTCCAATGAAAAGAGGCAATCCATGGTTTTGAGGCATTTATTGTCATGGAAGAAAGTGGCTGTGTATAATCATACCCCCACTTCTCAGGGTGGGCCTGATATTAAATACTTTTTTGCAGGGAGGAGTGTCTGGGAAGGAAAGCTTATTGGCTAAGTCCTCTAAGCCTTTAGGTACCCCATTAAAATGGAGATATGTCTCGAGCCTATGTGACCATAGGTCACGTCCTCTGCATGTGGAGGGGCTTGAGGCATTGCCTTTACCGAACCTTAGCTCAACTGGTGACCAAGCTACCTTTCATGGTCCATGGTTAGTTAACTCAGGAGTACCAGAGGGGAGTGTTTGCTAGCACTGGGAAGGATTAGAAACACTCGGCCATTAAGCTAGTCAAGGCATATTAAAATTAACTGGTGTGTGTGAGTGTGCGAGTGTGTGTGTGTGTGTGTGTGTGTGTGCTCACGGGTGTGTCTTTCATTCATGAATCCCAGTCTTGTTGCTCCTTCTACAATATGGATTTCAGTACAGATTATAAACAGTGGAAATACAAACAACTTGCCTCTTCACTTGTACCTTTCTGCCCCGCCTGTCCAGTCTTCAGACCTCAGCAGTACCTTTCCTCATCCCTTACCTCTTGTGGGTGCAGCAGATGGAAGAAGAGAGTAGAATGCATAGCAACTGTCTTCCAGTCTCCTTGCGTGCCCATTGAAGCTGTGTTTCTGTTTTGTCCTGGAGCAGACGAGGAGGCTTATCCATAGGTGCAACTTTTGGTATTTTCCTTCCAGTCTTGGGGAGGCGTCCTATTTAGGGAAGGTACGACTTCCTTCTTGGGGATGCTCACAGGTATCATTTGACCAGTTTATCAAATCAAGTTTATCATTAAAGAAAATGTCCAGTAAGGGGCATGTATGAAAATCTTTCCAGCTTGCCCTTGTGAAATTGTCCAGCCAAGAAAGATGATGAAAATCAATTTATGCCCTGCTTTAAGTTACTGTGTAAAATAGCTTCCTGTTGTCCTTGGCCTGTGGTTTCTTCCTTGCTCCCTTCCTGTCTTCCAGCTCACATTTCTGTAAAGAGCCCTCTTAGTTAACACTCTCCAGTGCAGCCCCTCTTTCCTGTCAGGTAGGAACTTTCCTTGTTAAGAAGGCTAAGTAGGAGGATTACAAATTGAGGAGGGCAGCAGCCCCTACCTGGATACCATACTGCTTTACTCAGTTTGTAAGGGACATTTCATAGACTGTTTCGTACACTGCCTATGAGGGCACTACATGCAAACTGTCAAAAACCCAAAACCTTGACAGCCCAACCTCTCCTAGTAACAAAGCATTGAATGCAAATCACCAAACGTAAATTATTTGGGCCTCATGGACATCAGCATGGAATACACCCCAAAGAAACTGCCATGTAACTGTACTATAGCTACACCACCCCTGAATCTATTATAGACTCGGAAGGCTAAGTCAGGGCACCACAAAGATATTTGCACATCTGTGTTTATTGCTACACTGTTCACAATAGTTAGGAAGTGGAACCAACCTAGATGCTCAACAGATGAATAGATAAAGAAACTATGCTTCATATACACGATGGAATTTTATTCAGCCATAAAAATAGTGAAATTGTGACAGATCTTTACAGGAAAATGTGGCCAAATTGAGATCATGTTAAGTAAACTAAATCAGACTCAGAAGTACAAATATTGCATTTTTTTCTTATATGCCTAATCTACATTTCAACAGAAAGACATGGAAGTAGAAGGGTCTGTTTGGGAAGGAAGGCAAGAGAGACATTGGAAGAAGGAAGATTCATTCTTCTTCACTTGCTTGCATTTACTTGCTAGCACATCTGTTGGAAGCTACTTCTACAGAAGACCAGCTGAAACAACTAGCCTTGTGGGACCGAGCAACTACTAGATCCTTGAACGTCCTATTCAAAGCTGATCATTGTTGGGGAGGTGGACTACAGACTGTAAGTCGTCATAACAAATTCCCTTAATATATAGAGACTATCCATAAGTTCTGTGACTCTAGAAAACCCTGACTAATACAGTAAACACTGTCCATATGAACATAACATTACTACGAAACACAGTGATGCAAGATTAACAATTACCATGTACTAATAAAATGGCTGTGTTTCTACAGATCTTCATTTCCAACCTATCACACTACCGTAGTTAATATAAATTAGAATACTACCTAAATTGCAATGTCTTAGACTTGGAATAAAGGATTGAATTCTTTATTTCTCCCTAGCAGGACTTGCTGCTCATAACCATCTGCTTCCCTCAGAGCTTCCTGCCATTTTTCTTTTATCCTAGAGAAATGTCTCCAGCAGTCCCATTCTTTCTTGCACGGTTGTTTGATCTACTGTGCATAGTTATTTATTCTTACTAAAGTCACAAGTCACAGCCTGCGCGACCCAGAACTGCTAACTTTCCGCGGTAACCCCGCGACCCCTGGCGCTTTTACGGCAGGGCAGATAGGGCGGTGTTTCCCGGGCTGTGGGCGTGGCCCGAGCGGATGGGGCGGGGCTTCCGCTGCTTCCTGCGGGATTTCGGGAGCGAGGGCGGAAGGGGCGGGTCCAGAGCGGGAACAGGAAGAGCCCCAGCCGCCACTGCCCATTCCGCGCCCACCCCGCGGAGGTTTCCCTGCCGCCCTGAGAGCCGCGCTTCTGACCCCGCGACCCAGGGGTGACACCAGCCCCGCCATGGCGCTGACCCCACCCGCCCCGCGCCTGCGCGGCTTCCGCGTAGTCCTGGCGAGCGCGTCCCCGCGGCGGAGGGATATCCTCGCCCTCGCGGTGCGCATCCGTGTCGGGAGGTGCGGCCGCAGGGGGCGGGGCGAGTGACGTATCCGGCGGCAGGAGGGCCGCCGCGCCCCTGACCCTGTGCCCGTCCCCCCCCACAGGGCGTGGCCTTCGACGTCATCCCCTCAGAGATCCCGGAGCCACTGAGCGAGGACGTGCGGGCCGAGGACTACGCACGGGAGACGGCGACACGGAAGGCGCTGGGCGTGGCCGAACGGCTGCGGGAGGTCGGGGGCGGGGCCTAGGGGCGGGCGGGGCCGGGTGTTAATACGGGTGTGGCCTGGGGTTGTGGGCGGGGCCAAGGCGGACAGAGCACCAGTGTGGGCGGTGTCAGGGTCCGGCCCCGCCCACGGCGCTCACACAGGCCCCGCCCCCAGGCGGACCCAGTGACCCCGCTCTTCGTCATCGGCGCGGACACCGTGGTGGTGAGTGTCGCCCTGCCTCAGGCCCGGTTGCGCACAGTAGGGCCTCGGGGTCGGCCGGGGGCCGGGCGGGTGTTGGGTGGCGGGACCTAACGGGCTATCTCACCTTCCCCTCCACCCGGTGCACAGTAGGGCCACAGAAACCCGGGCGTGTAGTAGGCCCGCCCCTTTGTAGTCCACCTGCCCTGCGCACAGTAGGTCCTTTCCCCCCTCACTGAACACAATTCCCCCCCTCCCCAGGCTGTGGACGGGCTCATCCTGGGGAAGCCAGCCAACAATGAGGACGCAGAGCGCATGCTGCGCAGGTGGGCGGGGACCGGGCAGGGGCGGGGCATTGCATGGGGGCGTGGTCTCAACCCAGCCCCTCCCCCAGGCTGAGCGGGAAGGAGCACTGCGTGGTCACGGGTGTGGCCCTCGTCATCGACCGCGGAGGTGGTGAGCCCAGGGGCAGGTCCGGAGATGGGGGCGGAGCCCGATGATGTCATCGGGACTCGGCGGTGTGGTTGCTTGAGGGGAGGTCGCGGGTAAACCCCCGGCTCTGCCCCGACACTGGTGACATCACCTGGCCCCACAGGTCCCGCCCCCGAGGTCCACGCCTTCCATGAGGAGACGCGCGTGACGTTCTCCCTGCTGTCAGACGAACTCGTGCAGGCGTGCGCGGCTGGCCAGGAGCCCCTGTGAGCCGTGACCCCGCCCAGTCCCCACTCACCCCGAACTTTACCTCTGTGATCTTTGACCCCGCCCAAGATCCAGCGGCCCTGACCCCTCTCCCCTATCCGCAGGGACAAGGCGGGTGCCTACGGGCTGCAGGCCCAGGGCGGGCTCCTAGCCAAGCGTGTAAACGGCTGCTTCCTCAACGCTGTGGGATTCCCATTGAACCGCTTCTGCCATGAGCTCGTCCGCGCCCTGGGCGGGGCCGGGACGGGAAGTGACCGCGGCAGGCAGACAGCAAGCGAAAAGTCAACAGGAAGTGATGTCGACCCGACCCCGCTGTAGCCCCGCCCACCACGAGTGAAGGACAGGAACACGTCTCAAAAAAATCCCGAGGTTTTATTGACCCCGCTCTGCAGTGCCTGCTTCTGTCACTGGCGTTGTCTCGCAGTCCTCTGGGGGCGGGGCCCAGGCGACCTGTGGTGTCAGACACACCCGTTAGTCATCCAGCCTGCGATACGTCCTCCCATGATACGCCCTCAGCCCCGCCCCCTCACCGTCTCCCTGGACGTTGGCCCGAGCGGGATCCTCATCCTCGGGATGGGCGGGAACAGGCGGGCAAGTAGGGACTTCCTGTGGGGAGGTGCCTGTCAGTCACAGCAGGGGGCTGGGGTTTGAAAGCCTGGTCTGCATAAATCTCAAATTTGCGTAAATAAATAGAAATCTGTTAGTTTGAGTCATAGGTGACGGGGAGGTTAAGGCCTCTTTTGCATATCTGCAAAAATTTGCATGGATGAGAACATTAGCGTGGTCATTAGCATAGGCCAGAGCTGTCACTGAAGCGCTGGATTTGCATAAATTTTCATAACTGATTCAATTAGCATGAACGTGAAGCACTCAAGCACCACCTCCTGTCATAGCAAGCAGGAAATGACGGTAGGGCCATATTTGCATCTTTATGAGTAACCAATAGCACATTTTCATAAATGCAAATAAATTAGCATAACGTTGCACGCATTTGAAGAATTAGAACCCCCCCTCCTCCCAGCTGTCAATCAAAGACCACGTTTGAACACACTTCCATAAATGTGAAAGCCTGGCGAGAAAGGAAGCTGTTATTTTCATGTCTGGGTAAATTTGAAAGCTCAAGCCATACCCAATCGCCACGCAATTTGCATACATTTGAATAAATTTGCATAGATAACAATGATCTTTGCACAAATCAGCCTGGGCACCCATTGTCCCATCCCCAGCTTCTTCAACCAGGCAGACTGGGAGGAAGCGGAAGGGGTGGGGACTCCCGAGGCACCGCCTACCTACGCGGCATTTACCTCCAACGCCGAAGTGTAGCCATGAGCCCCGCCCCCACTAGGACCGGGATCAGCGAGGTCGTCAGGGTTGCGGAGGTCGCCTCAGGTTCGCAGGCTGAGGTGGGACAGGGAAAGGGGCGGGGCCCGCCCCGTGAGACTGGAAGTGACGTCAGAAGCACGGGACGGACCCAGCTGAGACAGGAAGTGACGTCATGGGGCCAGGCCGCTTACCAAGGCCCCTGGCCTCGCTCCAGGGACTGAGCTTCAATCCGTCCACAGATTGAGCCCGCACCCGGACAGAGAGCGCACCGGGGTTTAGGACTCGGAAATGCGAATCCGATACCTGGAGGTGCGGATGCAGATGGGAAGTGACATCACAGAGGCCCCCCACCCCAAGGGTTCACCCGGCCCCGCTCACCCCGCCACTGAGCCCGACTCACATTTTCCTCTTGTGGCGGCCGAGGGGAGCTCTGTGTGGGGGGGCAGGGACTCAGCGCCTGGGACACTGACCCCAAGTCCGTGACCCCCCAACCCGAGACCCTCGACTCCGACATTGAGCCCCGCCCTGAGACCCAGTGACTCCGCCTCCATGACCCCCGACCTTGTTGATCTGCACCATGAACTTGAAGTCCCTGTGAAACCGGCTCCGCATGGCCCAGCGCAGGAGGGCCTCGGAGGCGTTGCACTCCGCAGTCAATGTGGGCGGGGTCAGGACCTCTGGGGGGTGAGGGCGGGGTCAGGGGGAGGGGCTGCTGGAGTAGCTCGCGGACACGCCCCTGTGGTAAACGCTCCCTCACGGGGAAGACAAAGCACCTACTGTGTGCCACCCCCAGGGCCTGGGGGAGATAGTACAATGAGCAGGTTCTGTGGTGGGGGAGGCGCACAGTGGGGTGGCAGCGCGGGATGCTTCTGGGTCCCAGTGCCTGCCTGAGGCGAGCACAGTAGGCCCTCACATCGGGGCTCCACCACGTAGTAGGACCAGACTCTACTGTTGCGCGTGCACGCTGTAGAGCCACACTCCCGGCCGCGCTCCGTGGACCTGGGCCAGTAGGACCCCCTCCATGCGCAGTTGGTGCGGGTCACCCGCGCGCACAGTAGGCTCACCAGCGCGGGCCAGGTCCAAGGCAAGGTCGCTGCAGGCCCCCCTCCTCCTGCTGCCAACGCTCGCGCTCATGTTCACTGTCACGGTCACCGGGGCCGCGGAGTGGGTGCCGAGGTCGGTGCTGAGGTCCGTGCGGAGGTCGAGGGCACAGCGCACGCGCGCACCATGGTCGTCGAAGGCCGTGTAGCGTGGGCACTCGCGGTCGTGGGTGGGGCCGAACCTGCGGGTGGGAGGGGCCGGGCCGAGGCTCACGTGGGAATTTGTATGAATCGGCCCAGCCCAGAGGAAGTGACATCACACACGATAGGAAGTGTTTGTGGACAGAAAGTGACTTCATCTGCCCCATCTGGCCCCGACCCAGGCAGTGACGTCACCGGGCGCAGCCGGATATGAAGTGCTGTCGTCCGCGAGAGGAAGTGACATCACCGGACATCCCGACCCGCGGCCCCACGCACCGCGAGTCACGCCAGAACATCCGGTACTGCACGGCGTCCCCGGCCCCGGGTCCCCGCTCCCAGGCGCATGTCATCAGGTCCACGTCATGTACTAGGCAGCTCAGGTTCTGGGCGGCAGCCCCGCGATCCGGGTCTGCGGGTAGCGGTCGGGGTCACAGAGTCCGAGGATACCCAGGCCAGAGGCCACGGGGTTTGGACGTGGCCGCCGGGGTCAGCAGACGCGCTCGGGGTCAGAGGTCACGCCCGGGGTCCCAAGGTCTCCCGCGAGGTTGGGGGTCCCGGGTGGGGCCCCGGGGGTCGCGAGGGGCCTGGGCCGTACCCGGTGCCGGGAACAGGACGGAGGCGGCCGAGGCGTTGTCGTTGTCGGCATAGACCCAGTACCGCGTCGGGTGGCACAGGGAGAACGTAGGGAAGGAGCAGCGGTGTCGTGTCGCCTGTGGGCGGGGCCAGAAGTGGGTCAGACGGGCGCGTGGCCGAGTCGGAAGTGATGACCAGGGAGTGGGCGCGACCGAGGCTGATGGGCGGGCCACTCCGGCCGCGTGCACTCACCAACATGATTCCTCCCCCCTCCTTCTTGCACTTGAACCTCCGCCCTGGTCCGGCCCCGCTCCCGATGACGTCCCAGGTCAACGCGTGCTGGGCGGGGTCTACTCGCAGGTTCTGGATGGGCGTGACTGGGGGCGTGGCCTCACGGCCGGCGGCTGCGAGCGAGCAGAGGGCGTGGTCAGGGCGTGGTGGGTGTGGCCTGAGCCGAGACCTAAGGCCCTGGTGGAAACTGGAAATTGGCGGTAGGCGGGGCAAGAAGTGATCTCGGGGGCGAGGCCCGGGGGGACGCTATCGCCTACCCGGCAGTGACGTCGTAGCGCGGTACGGCGTGGCTACGCCCAGCAGGAGACACAGTGCAGCGGCCATGATGGGCGCCGGGATCCAGTTCCGACGGGGGTAGCTCGTGACAGCGCATTCGGGACCTGCGGGGCGGGGCCTCGATTTCTACGCGCGCTTCTCCCTCCTCCGACACCCTCCCTTCCTCGCGTCCCTGCCCATGACCCTGGGCCCTGGCCACCGACCTGATTCGCCGCCGCCGCGTTGCATACTGGACGGGTGGGCGCCGGGTCCGGGTGAGGACGGGGAGGCCGCAGACTGTGTGGAGGACGCGCGCGACCCCTGATCCGGCCCAGGACCCCGCCCATCGTGCGGGAAGAGGAACTAACTGAAATTTTGGAGCGTGGCTTGGGCGGGGCCTCGGAGCGTCCGAGGGGTCATGGGGTCGTCGGGGGCCTCAGCTCACGGAACAGGAAGTTGGGGTCGGAGGCTGAGGCAGGGGGGATGACCGTGAATGACGGACTGAACCTAGGAACCGTGAGCCCACCCTAAATAAATATAAGAGTTGCGTATCAAAAAAATTAAAAAAATTCATTTCCTCAAAAAAACAATAAAAATCGTAACGACCCGCTGCGTCCCTACGGTCCTCACGGCGGTGGAAACGCCGCCTACGCCGCCACCTGTGCGATTCTTCCCTGCGTTTTCCTTGACTTTTTGTTTTTTCCTCTATTTGGTTTTACGGTGCGGGGTTTGTGTGTCTCACTGTGTAGCTCAGGCTAGCCCTCAGCTCGCAATCCCCCTGCCTCAGCCTCTCACCTGCGGGCTGTCATTCCGAGTACGAAGCACCATAGCCGGATAGACTCACAGACCTCAGTCTGGGTAACGGCTTGGGATAGCCCCGTCCTTGTTTGTCTGAATTTCCAATATTCAATATTAATGCTGAATTGATGATTATTATTATTAAACTGATAATTATTAATATTAAACGAATTGTTAATATTAAACCGATGATTGTTAGTATTAAACTTGACTATTAATATTAAACTGATTATTCTTAATGCTAAACCGATCACTATTGATAATAAATTGAATATTAATTTAATATTATTAATGTTTACTATCGCAGGCTTATTGCCTCATTAAGTAATTAATCAGTTTTTAAGACGTGAGGAAGGATTATTCCATTTATTCCGATCCCTAAGGAGATAATTAAGATCAATAATTAAGACTTTACACCACGCACACTCACCATGCCCCCATGCCCGCCTCGTTCCGCTCCAGGCTTTATTCACCATGGCTGTCGCCGTGGAGACAGATCCCAAATAAATCACCTTTAAATGAAAAATATTCTGCTAATTAAGCTTCAGTCAGTTGAGACTGTGTGTGCATGGGGAACGCAGTGACTGCGGGGGTGGGGGGGTTGTTCTGCGACTCAACCACTGGGAAAATTAATAGTTTCTGTCCAAAACTTTAAAAAGAATTTTGGTCATTTCTGTGGTGTCTTTATTTTATTACTACTGTATTTTTTATTTCATTATTTTATTTCATTATTTTTTATTATTATTTTATTTTTATTTTTTATTTCATTTGACTTTATTTTATTATTTTATGTTATTTTGTTTTATTTTTATTTTATCTTGTTATTTTATTTTATTATTTCACTTTATTCTTTTATTTCATTTTTTATTACTATTATTTCATTTTATTATTAGTTTATTTTTATTTTTTAGTTTTCCTCCCTCAACCATGTTGCCTGCCCCGATTCACAGAGCTTTCTGGCAGTGCATTTTTTTTATGAATAATATTTTTAATATGATATTAATTATAATGTTATAATATTTTTAAATAATTTTTTTAAAGGAGCAATCCTGGGTGGTGACGTGTTTATGAGCGTTTGGAGGATTCCCATTCCGTCACACGCGTGTGCCCCCCATGGAGCACTCGTGAGTGTGGGTCTAGCCTTGGATAAGAGACTCCGAGGCAGGAAGAGTGTAGTCAGGGAATCGATCTCTGAACCGCAGCAGATGCCACACCTGGCATCACGTGGGCGGTTTACATAATAATAATAATACATAATATGTAATATATAATATATGCAATACTAAATGTATAATATATACAATATATACATATATATGTATATATATCCATTCTTTGGCTTCACCAGATATATTAAATAATATATGTATATATGTAAACCATATAATATAAAATTTATAATACATAGTATATAATATATGTAATGTATAATATATATTATATATGTATATACACACATATATATGTTCCTTCTTTGGCCTCCCCAAATATATCATATACATCATACACTATATACCATATATTATATAATATGTATATTGTATATATACAGAGGGAGAGAGATGGTCGGGGTCAGTCAATCCATTCATGAAGAGTGTGCGTCTGTTTATATTCTATTGGACGTACGCGAGATAGAAACCATACGTCCATACGCGGCAGGAAAGGCCACGCACACAGGACCGTGAGGAGCACAGCCGGGGTCGGCGCAGAGAGCACAGTCAGGCGCTTGGGTCAGAGGAAGATGATTTAAAATAACGGAGGCCACAGTAGGACGATGGGGGAAGAGGAGAGCAGCAAATCCGCAGAGACACATATACATATATACATGATCTACACATATATACATGATCTACACATCATCTACACATATACACATTATCTACATATATACATACACACACATTATATACACAAATATATATATTATCTACACATGTACATAAATATACACATGATCTACGTATATACATTATCTACACATCTACACACAAATACATTATCTACATATATGCATAATATACACATATACACAAATATATACATTATCGACACATATACAGTATCTAAACACATGTACATAAATATATACATTATCTACACATATAGACATCTACACATATATACATAAATATATACATCATTTACGCATACACATTATCTACATACATATATGTCATCTAAACACATGTATATGAAACGTGAAGACGCCATTGCTGACGACAAACCGTGAGCGTGCAGATTGACACCGGCTCCGTCGCTTAAAAACTCATCCCCGTGAAGATGATCCCTAGACCTGGAAATTAAAAACATCAAGGCGTGGACACCGGAAATCCAGGCAGCCGCAAAGGAATGATCGTCGCTTGGCCTTGCAAACACGCAAAGACAGAAAATGGAAAAAATACGGGTTGGGGTTGGGACTGGGGTTTGAGCTCGGGTTTGGGTTAAGGGGTTAGGGTTGGGTTGGGGTTGGAGTTAGGGTTAGGGGTGGGGTTCACCTTTTTCTTAACCTCGATAGCACAACTGGGACAGATTTGCACACTACCTAGCTAGCTGAGAGTGATTGGATATGCAGAGAAGGAACAGTTACAGTCAGTAAATCTTTGCTATTTGTCGGTGGTTGTGGTGGTGGGTGTGTTGTTGTCGTCGTTGTTTTGGGGATCTCTTTTATGGTAGAAATTGTATTTTGTACACTAAATTCTGTTCATAATTATCCATCCCAAAGCTTCTCCTAGATCCTTCCTCCACATGCGCACAATTCTACCCTGGGTCTGCCCTTAGGCTTCTGGTTGTCGATTGCAGATGACTTCAGTGCTAGTGACTTCAAACTTGTTTACATTTTCCCATCTGAGAGCTGTTGCAGGCAGGCCCCGGGTTTTGAAACAACAACAACAACAAGAACAACAACAAGAACAACAACAACAACAACAACAATTTTAAATCGGCCACAGCTGACTTGCCACAAAGAAACTGCTGGCTCCTCTTTAGAGATGGTACTGTGTGAAACTTCTTTAATAAACCAAAGTAAAATCTGAACTACACAAAGGGGTCACTGTAGCAAATTATGTTTTCTTGTGTATATGGAAAACATTTTTTTCTTTCTTTTCTTTCTGTCCTCTCCCTCTCCCTTTCCCTCTCCCTCTCCCTCTCCCTCTCCCTCTCCCTCTCCCTCTCCCTCTCCCTCTCCCTCTCCCTCTCCCTCTCCCTCTCCGTCCCTCTTTTTGAGAAATTCAGTTGGTCCTGGTGGCACACACACACACACACACCCTTAAGCCCAGCACTACTCATTCAACAGAAATTCTCCTCTCACAAATCAGCTCTAACGGAATACTACAATTAAGAATCCTTCTCTCTCTCTCTCTCTCTCTCTCTCTCCTGGGATCAATCTAAAAAATGGATTGTTTTGTGAGGTAAGCTTAAGTAACCTCTAGCTCCTGCAAGAGGGATGTAGGAAGATCACCTCACCATACACACACACACACACACACACACACACACACACACACACACACAGTAGCCTAAACAATAAAAATGGGCATCAGTCACTACTTTGCCTTAGGATCTCTATGGTCGCATGGGTTTTGTTTTGTTTCTGTTTTTCTTTTTCCTTTTGTTTGTTTTCCTGTCTGTAAATCCACACATATAGTTTTTTTCTACATATCATATTTTAAAACAAATGCTTGTTGTGATTCTCATTTCATTTCCAGGGTACACTTTTGATCAGAAGAGCTTCCTTACAATTCTCCACATGTAAACTGGATTTACATCCCTGTCACTGTCATCTAGAGGATAACAAGCACACTGGTGTGTGTGTGGGGGGGGGCGTGGGGGAGTGAAGACAAGGAAAAGAATTCAGAGGGTGATGATGGACGTATCACTGTGGGTATTTCTTTCCTTGACTCAGAATCCAAATCAAAGAACACATTAAGAAGAAAATAAACCAAACAAACCACCTTGGAGGGCTGCCTGGTGTTGCTCCGGAATCTACTTTTTATTTTTATTCTATTTTATAAAGATAAAGATTTATTTATTTTTATTTATATGAGTACACTGTAGCTGTCTTCAGACAGACACCAGAAGAGTGCATTGGACCCCATTACAGATGGTTGTGAGCCACCCTGTGGTTCCTGGGAACTGAACTGGAAGAGCAAACAGTGCCCTTAACTGCTGAGCCATCTTTCCAGTCCCTGAGTCTAATTTTAAAAGACAGAGATGTGAGGATAATCAGAGGGCTCAGTGGAAGTAAGTAAGTGGGTGGTATATGGGTGCCAACAAATGATTTCTCTTACGCAAGGTTACACATGGCATGATGGCCAAGATGGCGGACAACCACATAATTAGTGAAGAAATTGGGAAGTCACTGCATAGACTGGTTTAGTCTGGAACCGCAGATATCTGACAGCAGGTCTACTTAGAAAGTTCCATGGAGTTCCAGGACAAGGAATGATATTTATGTTGACAAAAAGGATGATATAAATGTGAGCCATGTAATAAAGGTTCTTACCATCACAGTTATTTTCAAGGAGGCAAAACAACCCATAGTGGTGGAGAACACAATGAACATACAAAGTCATAAAACCTTAAGATCTGATTCTTCTTTATTATTAGACCAACTGTAAAATTAATTCATTTTGACAAAATTATTGATCAGGGTAATGAATGTTGTAAAGCTTTCACATGTGCCAATTATCATTGCAGGCATGTAAGAAGTCATTGTGAGGCCAAACTTTATGAATGTAATCAATGTGGTAAAGCCTTTGCAAGACCCAGTCATCTGCAAAGACATAAAAGAATACATACTGGAGAGAAACCTTAGGAAAGTAATCAATGTGGTAAAGCCTATTCACAAGGGAGACGTCTCTAAAAACGTTAAAGAACATATAAAGGAGAGAAATCTTAATGTAATCAATGTGGTAAAAGTCTTTTTACATAGTTATTGTCTCCAAAAAAATAAAAGAACTCATATGAAAAAGAAACTATGATGTAATCGTACTGGCTGATTTTGTGTGTCAACTTTTTATAGGCTGGAATTATCACAGAGAAAGGAGATTCAGTTGAGGAAATGCCTCCATGAGATCCAGATGTAAGGCATTTTCTCAATTAGTGATCAAGGGGAAAGGTCCCATTGTGGGTGGTGCCTTCCCTGGGCTGGTAAAGTTAGGTTCCATATGAAAGCAAGTTGAGCAAGCCAGGGGAAGTGAGCCAGTAAGTAACAGCCCTCTATGGACTCTGCATCACCTCCTGCTTTCTGACCTGCTTATTTCCAGTCCTGACTTCCTTTGGTGATGAACAGCAACATGGAAGTGTAAGCTGAATAAACCCTTTCCTCCCCAACGTGCTTCTTGGTCATGATGTTTTGTGTAGGAACAGAAACCCTAAGACAGTAATCAATGTGCTAAAGCCTTTGCATATCCCACTAGTCTCCAAAACACAAAAGATCCTATACTGGAAAGAAACATCATGAATGTGGTCAATGTGGTAAAACCTTTTCACAACTTTGTAATCTCCATTATTATAAAAGACCACATATGTGGGGCAGTGGTCTGTGGCAGGCAATCTGGCACCCGGTTGAGCACAGGCTGAAAACTCTGGGAGACTCAGTGGAATAATCCACAAGGGACTGGAAAATGTTTTTGCCAATGCTCCCAGAAGACTCCTGTATTAACAGCTACAGCTTTCACAACCCCTGCAGAGAGGCCTGTCATGTGAGATTTGTCACATAGGAGAAACGCCAAGCCCTCCCACATGCAAATAAGGTGCCCCTAAGCCCTCAGACCAAGCCAATGGGAAGTACCGGTTGTCAAGATCCCTGACTCCTCCCAAACAGTATATTAGATCATCCCAACCTGTGTAGAAGAGATCCCCATCCTGAAGGAATAAAGGTGTGAGAACTATTCTGTTGTCTGAGAGTTTTTATGATAATAGCTGTAACACTGCTGCTCAGGAAGAGATCTGCTCTCCTGAACGCCACCAGAAGCTTCCCGCACTCCTCACCGGCTAGTTGGCCTCTTGTGGGCTCAACCCGGGCCCGACTCAGCACAGGGCGGTGGGTGCAGCGTCTTGGTGCAACAGAGGCGGCAACTGTGGAGACCGAGGTGGAGGAGACTCCGTCCCCGCTTGCGTTCTCCCCTTTGCCGGAACTCTCGCATTTGGCCGGGCTAGAGATCCCTGAGGAAGGCTCCTAGCATGCAGGCCAACACACATACAGGAGAAAAACCTGAGGAATGTAGTCAGTGTTGAAAAGCATTTGCAAGTCACAGTTATCTGCAGTGACATAAAAATCACGTACAAGAGAGAAACTGCATGAATGTTATCAATGTGGTAAAGTCTTTGCATGTCATAGTTCTTTGCACATACACAAAGGAAATCACTAGAAAGAATACTTATTAATGTAATCAATGTGGTAAATCCTTGGCAATTCACAGTCATCTGCAACTACATAATAGAACACATTGAAGAGAGTAACCCTTTGAATGTAATCAGTTTATTAAGCCCTTGCATGTCACAGTGATCACCACATACATAAAAGAACACATACTGTAGAGAAACTGCATGAAGATAACGAATGATGTAACCCCTTCCAGGACACCATCATCTCCGAATACAGAAAAGAAAATGTGCAGGAGAGAAACCTTTTGAATGTAATCAATGTGATAAAGCCTTTGCATATCACAGTCATCCTCAACTACATTAATGAGTGCATAG
This sequence comes from Uromys caudimaculatus, assembly GCA_028551405.1. Lineage (NCBI taxonomy): Eukaryota > Metazoa > Chordata > Mammalia > Rodentia > Muridae > Uromys > Uromys caudimaculatus. The sequence continues at coordinate 3,880 of JAPYYD010000885.1, read as the reverse complement.
TGGAGAGAAGCCCTATGTTTGTAATGAATGTGGTAAAGCCTTTATGTGTCACTGTATTCTCCAAATACTTAAAGGAACACAAACTTTAGAGAAACCATATGAATGTAATGAATGTGGAAAAACCTATACATATCATGATATTGTCCAAAGACATAAAAGAACACATACTGGACTGAAATCTTGTGAATGTACTCAAATTGGAAAATCCTTTACATGCCACAGTAGTCACTGAACACATAAAATAACATATACTAGAGAGAAACCTTATCAATATAATCAATGTGTTAAAGCCTTTGAATGTCCTAATCATATTTAAATGCATGATAGAATTCATAGTAGAAATAAACTGTGGTGATTTGAATGTGCTTGGCCCTTAAGAAGTGGCACTATTAGGTGGTGTGACCTTGTGGGAGTAGATGTTACCTTTTGGAATAGAAGGAACTACTAAGACAACTGATGCTCGGTAGATGTAGTTTAAAAATTAGTGGTGATGAAGGAGAAACCAGCATCATTGAGGTAAAAATCTTCTGGTAAGTGTTTTTTTTTTCTGAGAGGACAGAGAAGCTGTGTTCCAGAGATAGCCAAGGATGTACCTTGTGGTGCAGCTGGACTTGGTTATGTATGAGAATCACCCAGGTGGTACTGGTTTCAAAGGCATGAAGTTGTCATGCTGAGCAGCTAAGACATAGCACCACGAAGGGAATGTATGAGAGGAAAGAAGTGAAGCCTAGATGCAGCAGGAGAACCCATCATATTGAAGATGACAGTCCCATGGGATGGGCTGAAAGAAGAGGAGCAGCAGTAGAGTGGAGTCAAGCAGAACCTAAAATGCTATAGAGGGATGAACTGAATAAGTGACCCAATTTCTTTTGAGGAGTGCAGAAGATCATGTGTGAATCCCAGATACTGTAACAAGAAGCTGTAGTATTGGGGTCCTTTGGATACCCCAAGATTTGGAGGTGCCAGAGCTATCAGATACCTGCTCAGGAAAACTGCTTTTAGGGAATAAAATCAGCCAAAGAAAAGGAATTGTGCTGCAGTGAACAGAGCAGAAAGGAGTTGGAGATCTGAAGAACACTCTGACATCAGACATGGAGATGCAGAGTTCGGAGTCTGTCCAGCTGGCTTTTGGTCTTTTGGTTCAGTATTTCCTCAAAGTGATGTTTAGGAATGGTGACATATATCCTGTGAATTTGGAGATACGTGATGTGTTATTTTTGAAAATATAGAGCATTACAGTTACATGATTTGATGAATCTCAGAAGATGAACTTTGGAAACTATGTTGGTATCATTCTTTGGATTTTTCAATGTCTGTTATTTTGTCTCCATTTACATTTTAGATTTAATTTGGATATTCTCTATCAATAAAGGTTTGTCTATCTTGTTTAGTAAAAGGTTCGAAGGACCAGCTCCATGTTCCATCACTTCTTTGTATTCTCTTTCTATTTTATAGATTTCAGCCCCCAATTTGATAACTTCTTGATGTTTTCTCCTTTTTTTCATTGCTCACTCACTTCTTTCTGTTTTAGACTTTAAAGTGTGCTGTTAAATTGCCAGTATGAGAGCTCTCCAATTTATTCATGTAGGCATTTTGTGCTATGAACTTTCTTCTTAGCACTACTTTAATTTTCTTTGTGTCCCATTAGATTGTGCTTGTTGCATATTCATTTTCATTGAATTATAGAACATCTCTAATTTCTTCCTTTATTTCTGTCTTAACCTATTTTTCATTCAGTAGTGAGGTGGGCAGCTTCCGTGCGTTTGTATGCTTTGTGTTCTTTATGGTTATGTTGATATCTAGCTGTAATCCATGGGGGTATGATAGGATACATGTTATTTCAGTTTTCTTGTATGAATAGAGACTTGCAATGTGTCTGTATATATGGTCAGTTTACGAGTAAGTTTCTTGAGGTGCTGAGCAGAAGGTATATTCTCTTATATTTCCATAGAATGTTCTCTAAATATCAGCTGGATTCATGTTCATGTTTTCAATTAGCTGGAGTATTTCTCTGTTTAGTTTTGGTCTGGAGAATTTGTTCATTGGTGAGAGTGGGGTATTGAAATCTCCATGTATAAGTGTTTGAGGGTTATTATGTAATTTTAGCTTTAAAACTGTTTCTTTTACAAAGGTTTGTGACCATGTGTTTAAGGCACATATGTTAAAATTTGAAATGTCATCTTTGGTGATTTTGTTTCCCTTTGAGGAATATGTAGTGTCTTTCTCCAATTCTTTTGATTTTTTTTTGTTTAAAATTTATTTTGTTGTGTTTTAAAATGGCTGCACCAGCTACCTTCTTTGGTCCATTTGCATGGAATATCTTTTTACAACCCTTTACCTTGAAGTAATGCCTATTCTTGATGTTCAGCTATATTTCTTGTATGCAATAGAAGGTTAGATTTTGTGTTAGCATCCATTCTGTTAGCCTGTGTCTTTTTATTGGTGAACTGAGGTCATTGATATTGAGAGAGTCAATGAACGGTGATTGTTAACTCCTGGTATTTTGCTGTTGTTGCTGCTGCCGCTGGTGGTGGTGGTGTTGGGGTTGGGTTGGGGTGTGAGTATGCTTTCTCTTCTTTTGCAGATGATAAGAGATTATTCACTAGCTGTGTTTTCGTGTGTATTATTAACCTCCTTGGGTTGGAGTTTTCCTTCTATCACTTTGTGTAGGTCTGTATTTGTAGGTAGATATTGTTTAAATTTGAATTTGATATGGACTATCTTATTTTTTCCATTTACAGTGATTAAATTGATCTACAGATGCCAGTCTGGACATCTGTACTTTCTGCAGAACATATGTCCAAGCCTTTCTGGCATTTACAGACTCTAGTGAGAAGTCATCTGTGATTTTAATAGATCTTCCTTTATATGTTTCTTAGATTTTTACCTTTTCAACTGTTAGTAGTCTTTCCTTATACTGTATGTTTTGGTTATTATACAGGGAGGAGACTTCATTTTATGGACCATTTTATTTGGTGTTTTGATAGTTTCCTCCCTCTTTAGGTTAGGACATTTTTCTTCTAAAATTGTTGTCAATACTTTCTGAGACTTTGATCTAGTATTCTCCTTCCTCTATTCCTAGTATTCTTATGTTTTGTCCTAACACAATGTCCTTTATTTTCAGGATATTTTATGTCAGGAAGTTTTAGATTTAACATTTTCTTTGTCTGGTGTATCAATTCTTTCTATTGTATCTTCAGTGCTTGAGATTTGTCTACCATCTCTGTATTCTGTTGGTGAACCTTGCCTCTTTGCAGTCCTACATTTTTATTTCCAGTATTCCTTCAGTTTGTGTTTTCTTTATTGCTTCTATTTTTAGGTATTGAATAGTTTTGTTTCCTTCAACTCTTGGTTTGTTTTTACTTGGCTTTATTTAGAGGATTTATTGGTTTCTTCTAATTTTTGTTTTTGTTTTTTGTTTTGGCTGTCCTTGAGGTATTTATTGATTACTTCCAATTGTTTGTGTTTTCCTGGATTTCTTTAAGTGATTCAGTCATTTTCCCTTTAATGACTTCTATCATCTTTTTTTTTTTGACTTTTCTTTTTTTTTTTGATACTTTATTTACATTTCCGATGTTTCCCCTTTTCTGGGTCTCCTCTTTGGAAACCCCGTATCCCCTCCCCCTCCCTGCCTCTGTGAGGGAATTCCTCCTCCCACCTACCCGCCCACCCATTCTCATTTTCCCACCTTGACATTCCCCTTTACTGGGGCCTCTAGCACCCTCAGGCCCAAAGTCCTCTCCTTTCTCCCTGATGGCCATCGAGGTGATTCTTCTGCCTCATATGTAGTCCAAACCATGGGTCAATAGATGTGTATTCTTTGGTTAGTGGTCTGAACTCCAGGACGACCAGGGGGAGGGTCAGGCCCATTGACGCTCTT
>JAPYYD010000862.1:0-11000 GCA_028551405.1 Uromys caudimaculatus | reverse complement strand
AAGTCCCGGCTCATAGATATCACGTGACTTTCACCACATCTCTGTAAATACAGTAACTTGTAATCGATTCCATGGAGTGTATATTTCATGCCTAAAATATCCAAATGTGGTAGCACAGGAATCTACATTTGTTTTTCGAATACAGAAAACAAGGACCCGCCAACGTCCCTTCCCAAGTTGGAGAACCAGGGGTCATAGGATTATCCCTGAAAGCTTAGAGATGTTTAATATTTCTTAGTAATTGTAATTTAAGTGGTATTTTTAAGTTTTAGAGTCTAACAAGTTGCAGAGTTAACTCTTACTATTAAAGAATTAAATGGCTATAGATTGATTTCTAATGAATTCTCAATATTTCAAATTTTCACGCTATTCTTTCTGATACTGCACTTACGCCAAATTGAAAATAAAAAGTCATTGTCCCATTCGTATATTGTCAGCACTAATCGGACTCAGGGCCTACTATCAATAATACAATTTTTAAAGAATGCATGCGGTTAGGAGGTATGTGGGTTGTCGGGTCCTGCAAAGAGTTTCAAGATGGCACCAGTCAAGTGGATAAGACCATAATATGTTGTATGCATACATGACATTTTCCAAAAATAAATAAAAATATTTTTAAACTGATTGTTTAATAGTAAAGATTATAAAGTATTCAACATACTTTTAAACTTATACAAAATAGGAAAGAAGAGGAAGGCACTGCTTAGACAATGGCAGTGCAATCCATTTTCACAGAACCGAAGGCCACAGTCTAGGCCCACTTCTCTTCCTGCATCTTCAGGGCATTGAGCAAGGAAAAGCAACTGATCATAAATCATTCCCTTTAGTTCCTTACTCAGTGACCTAGAGCCAGGAAGCTTACATTTGAGTCACGATGCTGGCACTGCTTGGAAGTGACTAAAACAACCCTTGCAAAATGAAAATCTCACCTACCTATGCTACCTCGTTTCATTCACCCTAAACCACATACAGTGTGATTCCTATCCTATTTTAATCTGTTGGAAATGAGGCTTACAGTATCTCAGGAATTCACTCAAGGTCACATAGCTACTTAGTAATATAATCTGGACATAAACCTGGGCTATGGCTGCCGAACACCAGTACCCTTAAACACCTTTGGCACAGTGGGTTTTGTCAAAAGCAAGATTTGTGTCTTTAAACTTTTCTCAATTTAAGTAACACATTTATCCTGAATAACCAGATCAAGGCAAGCTTACTAATAAAATGAAAAAAATGGAGCTTTAAGCATCACATTAAAATTGTTGATGAAGTGCATAATGTAGGGGAGTGGAGTGGCTGTCGCTAAGAATGAACAGCCTCGGTGTGACATCAGACTAATGCACAGGGGAGACAGATAAGGGCATGTCTACGTGTGCTTTCACACTTGGGGTCATGAGCCACAGGTACGATACCTTTTGAGAATCAGTTACAGGATGAATACAGTGTGACCCACTATGAGTGACACTGCGTCTTGCTCTCTGCCACATCTCACTGGCAGCCAGGGACAGTGGCAGGAAGAGTGCTGCAGCAAGCAGAAAGTAACCATACCAGCCAATCCTCAGAAATCTCAGTCTTCAGTAAATCACTTTAGCTTGAAACGGATTCACTTATTCCCTAGGTTAGACCCAACATGAGGCTAGAAGGCAAGTATAGAATTCCTATCTATTAGGACCATAATTAAAATGGCTTTCCTTAGCTGTGTTAAAATCTAAGAAATAACTGAGTTGTAGAAAATCACAATCGAATTTTTTACATAGATTTTAATCTCATAGATTTCATCTTGAATACCTTTTTAAGGAAGAGAGGGAAACACGATTCAACACTATGTAAAATTGATAATTAGAAGAAACATCAACAGACAAAAAACATCAGCAGATTTTTTTTAAATGCTTTAAAGAGCTGAAGACAACAGGAGAATAACTCAAGGAAAACTCCTGAAGGGCTCAAGAATGGGAGGCACAAGTTCACTGAATTCTTGAGCTTTCAAGTTGGGCGTTGGGGTAGTGGGAAGTAACTAAACATTTGTATAAGAAACTCTGAGACCATAACAGAAAAATAAGGTTGATTACATTGAAATATTGACCCAATCATAGCAGAAGGTACAGCACTATCATATTAATAATAAGAGATTCAGGTAAGATCTTCACAATACATTAGAGAGAATCCCTGCATCCAAGACTCTTTTAATCACTGAGCTCCAATAGTGATAACCATCATGGCTTTATTATTCATGTCACCTGGGGAAGGGAGTCCTCTCTAAAGACATTTCACGGGGTCACAGCACCAAGATGGTCAGTAGGGCTCGTCCTTCAACACCCTGACGTGGAGTGCCTCAGTTGCCAAGCCTATATGAAGATAGTTTCCAAAGCTATCTTACTGTCTTATTTTTAAATGATAACAGAAACATCTGCAGACTCTCAAAGGATACCTACAATCAAGACAAAAATAATGGGAAGAAAAAAAAGACAGCACAAGAAGAAAAACGTAAAATATTATTCTCACCCTTAGCAAGGTTAGAGTAGGACGTGCACCCAGGAAACACGAACAAGGTTCTGTTTGTCTGTTTGCTTAGATTTTGGGGTGTGTGTGTGTGTGTGTGTGTGTGTGTGTGTGTGTGTGTGTATGAAGAGAAAGGGGGATCTGGGTGAGGAGGCCATAACATTTACATAACCAGAGCTGAAAATGTTCCGAAGAGTAAGTTAGGAAAGATTCTCATCTAACCCCAAACAGAAATGGAAAATAAGAACTTTAAGCAAGAAAATAGTTTGATTGTGGAGATCCAAAATACAACAGAAATTACAGACTAAAAAGAATTCGTTGGAAACGCGAACACCATGAAGAGAAATGTTCAGAAAGCGAGTGGCACTTCCACCTTGAAAAGGCTCACTGAGCACCCAACAGAATAAAGGAGACTCTCGTGACACACTATTACACACTTCAAAACATCAGGACCCAGTGATTATAAAGACCCCAAGAGGCGAGTGTAGAGGTCATAAGTCAACCACCAAGAATTACTCTTATCAATTTTACAACAGCTCTGCCTGCTCAAAAAACAAAAATCATGAAAGCTTATCAATGTCAGAGAAGAAAAACTGACAGAGTAAAATTCTCTGCTCACCTGCACTAACTCTCTTTCCAGGCGAGGGTTAACCAGACACCTTCTCAGGAAAGCTACTCTGTACAAGCTGCCCCTGCTCAGCATACACGCTAAGGATGCAGCCGCACCATCCACACCACACACAGGGAAGAGGTAAGTTCCGAGAGACTGGATCTTACATGGATGAGAGATCTTGGCAGTGCACGCAAAGTAGAGAACTGAGCAGTCTACAGTTGAGCAAGAGGAAAATAAGGTGAAACCAATTCAATAAAATGTTCAGAGTACGACGATATGTTTGGGAAGAAAGTGTTTTCAAAGATGTTTAGAATTTGTTGTAGCATATGAACAAATAAGTAATAATGCCATAAAGTGCACATAAAAGGAGCAATGAGAAGAAAAGGAGAGCTATCTGAGACTGTGAGAAAAAAATACAATGGACACAGGTCAATGACAAAGATACCCACATGGACATAAGAAGGTAATTATGATAGCCGAGAAGTTATTGAAATATATTGAAGTGATGGCGGGGGAAGAGTGAGCATAATATGAAACCATAAATCCTCATAAATTATAGGAATTCAGTAACATGTTTAAGCACATTATTAAGAAAACAAAGATTAAATTGAAAAGGTGCCAGCAAGTCTCAGAATAGGTAAAGGTAAAAGATTCCATTTCCCGGTGCAACTTCCCTTTGAGCCATATCCTTGAAGTACCCTGATACTCAGTCTTACCTTGTAAAACGTCTTATAAGCACAGAGAAACTTCTAAGATGTCTAACCTGAGTCTGCAGCTCAAATAGAGCGTTGACCATGTTCAGGTTGCAAGTTATAACTGTGCTCACTATAAAGCCTACTTTTTTTTTTGATAATTTTCCCTTTTTGTAGGATTTATTAGTCCCTGGGTATGCATGCCACATTTAACTGGGTAGTCCCTGGAGGCCAGAAAGGGGTCAGGTCCTCTGAACCTAGAGTTACAGCTGTGAGCAGAACAAAATGCATGCTGGGAACAGACGTCAGCTCCTCTGCGCATCCAGCAAGCTCTCTTAAGCACTGAGCCAGCTCTGCAGCCGTCCTGCCTCTTGTCACTTTGACCTGTTAGATAGAAGGTCTCCCTTCCTTCACCTCCCTTCCTTCAGGTGCCGTCCTTTTCACAAATTCATCTTTCATGTGTACCTGCTCTGCTTGACATTCTTTCATATTGCTATTGGGTTGATGGACTCAGGCACAAGTGGCTTGTTGAGTTTATCAGGCCATTGAAAAGCTGATTGGATCACAATACAGGCAGCTGTGTGAAGTCTTGCTACACAAAAGCGAGAGAGAATCCCACCCTTGGGATCACACTGCTGGTGTCTTAAATCCAGCACACTTCCTGGAGTTTCTCTTTGAAAGTTTTTGAATCTTTGACCAAACCACTTTTTTCCCCCTCACTTTGAAGCCAGTGATATTTTTGTATTTATACTTTAGTCATTGGATAGTAAGTTATTTCTTGGGAAATAGACACTTTAAAATGTTGTTTAATAAATGAATAAAAAAACCAGATATACAAAGGTTTCTGAGTCCAACAAGCTAGAAGAGCAAACCAAAACACCATTTTCTAGACCACCCTGCAAGAATTAAATGATGTTCTGAGCCTTGAATATGCAAATTTCACTTCTTAATGATGCAAATCCAGACGGAAAATTTATTACACGCATGTGTTGTTTCAAGAAGGGCAAAGGTTATTCAGTTACAGTGTGCCACCCCCAAGAACTCCCACTTGAAATGAAGTCACAAGCAAAGCCTTTACACTGCACAAAACTTCCCTTTTACAGAGATTTTGCCTAAAAATGTAAGCAATTTCTCAGACAGAAGATCTGAGTAATTTCTTAAAGGTCATATTTACCCCCAAAATTGATTTTTTGTTTTGTACCCTGTATCCTCCTGAAACTGGCTCTAATCTTTTATTGTTGTTTAATGTTGAATTTCAGGTTAGGATGGCTTGGAAGGAATGTGCTGTGTCGACTGCAAGCAGAAATGCTGTCTGTTTGTTTGTTTTGTTACAGGGTCAAATGTAGCCCAGGTTGGTGATGGACTTGCTGGGTAGCCAAGGCTGCTCATCTCTGATGGTAAATCTTGATCGCCATCCCCATGGAATTTAGAATCACCACAGAAATAAGTTTCTGACTCTATCTAGAAGGCAGTTTCTAGACTGAGTTAACTGAGGTGGAAAAATCCTCCCCAAATGTGGGGAGCACCACCCACAGGCTGCGATCTATTACTGAATAAAAAGAGTTAGCTGAGCACTGCATGCAGACACAATGGAAGCAGCGGCCTCAGGCTCCCACCAACATGGTTCCAGTACCATGGTGGGCAGCATCCTCAATGGGAGCCCAAATAAACACATCCCTTCTTAAGTAGCTTTTGTCATGAATTCTGTCACTGTAATTAGAAAAATAACTACCACACGTGGAAGGTATGGAGCTCCATATCTTCCTGTCTCTTTTCTTGACATGCCAAACTGCTAGTGTATGTTACCATACTCAGCTCAGAAATAACCTTAAAAAACAAGTAACAAGATAGCTCCACTTACCTTGCCCCTGTACATGGACAGTGAGCCACACCACACATAGTACAATAAAGTGAAGAAGCAGTTTCCTAAGGAGGGGCAGGAGAGAAAACAACCGTTAGACATTCACAACTGACAAGTCATATACCGCTAACTCAGGAGTCTGTAGCGTAGTGTAAAATTTGCATTTCTAGTGAGTTTCCCCTAAAGCAGATGCTGCTGACTGGAAGACCAGCTAAGGCCCACTGCTTTAGGACAAGCAGAGTTCAAGAGCTGCTTCACATGGGTTAGATTATTTTTGTCTGTCTGTTAGAATCGTTTCAGAGCTTAATAGACTGCTAATACTTGATTGCTTCTCTCCCCTTCCACTAAGATTTTGGTTTTAGTATGTCCATGGTACAGGCAGTATGCGTGCATATATGTACATGCATGTGTGTGGGCATGTGCACTTGTGTGCATATGTTCAAGTATGCATGTGTATGAGTGTGTGTGTGTGTGTGAGTGTGTGTGTGTGTGTGTGTGTGTGTGTGTGTGTGTGTGTGTGTGTGTGTGTGTTGGACGCCTAGTGTTTTGTTCTCAGTCAGTTATTCTCCACCTTACTTTTTAAAACAGGGTCTCTCAGTGGCTTTGAGTTCACTGATTTGTCTACACTGACAGGCCAATAAGCCCCAGGTACCCCCCCCCCGTCTCTGCCTCCCCGACACTGAGATGACCAAGGCACACTCCTGAACACAGCTTTTCTCTGAAGTGGACGCTGGGGCTGAAACCCAGGTCTCACACCTGCACAGCAAGACTAAGTTACCTTCCCAACCCTGTAATTTCAAATATTTGCCAGATGGGCCAAATGTACAAAGTAGGTTTGTGTACCATTGTGTAAGATTAATTTCTGTATGTGACAGACATCAACATTCTCAGACACTTAATAAAACTGAGCGAATCTAAAATAAGTCATTATTATAGTCAATAAAATGTAATAAAGATTCAAAAATGACAACCCATGTTATAAATAGATGTCCAATAAGGCTTGAAATGGCCTGGGTTCAGCCTGCTAGGCCTACCTCCAGTATCCAATTTAATGTGAGCCCCATCCAAAACATAACCAACCAGACTAGCCAAGGCGAAGACCTAAATTTAGATGGCAATAGACATCTAAAGAGCATCTGAACATCTGAGGAACTAATCCCTTTCCCAGTAGTCTCCCCTAGATGCAGCTTACAAAGCTATTCAACTTTCTCTTTGTCATAAAAGTCCAGGTTCTTTTGGAACAGTGCCAACAATCTTTCTTTAGAGTACTCATGAGATCCTTAGGATTTATGATACGTGGCTTCGGGCTACCGCCATTCATCCCTACAAAGATGAAGTTTACAAGAGCAAGAAAGACGTGTGAACTTTTGTGAATAGCAAACTTTTTGATGAGTTGGTGGCTTTCTCTTAAACCAGCAGAGGTGTGTGAAGTAATGTGAGAAACACACATGTAACACACATCTACGGTTTCAACAGGTTCTTGCACTCTTGCTTTTTATGCCAAAAATGTCTTTGTCCTGACAGCTTTATAGATTCTGTGTTTGGCTCACAGCTAAGATCCAGAAATAGTAAAAATGTCTGTTTTTCTCAAAACAACTGAGAGAAATCTTTCACCCCAGCAATGAGAATAAAATTGGTTGATTCCAGGGGAAAACTATTGTTAGTGCTTATGTAAGGTGAAATATCTCAGACTGTCAATTGAACTCAATATATAGGACTTGCGCATATATCCAATTCTAGGTGCCTGAGCAGTCCTGGATGCAGAGAGAATAACGCTTAAGGACTTCAGGTGTCAAAGAACCTGGAGGAACATCAGTAAAAGGGCAGAAAAATGGACCCAGCCATCTTGTAGCACCGAGGATGCTGTTAAACAGGTGCACGCTAGTGCTAAAGATTTTTGAATGAATGGATCCACCTTCAGCCAATAAGACCAACAGACGGTCCTTCATTCCTACAAAACTTCTGCCAAACTTCTACCTGCACCCCGATCCTAAGATTATGGAAGCTGGGTGCTCCTACTCATCGTTTGTCCAGTTTACAAGGTCTGAAGTCATTTCATTCTCTTCTGTTTCTCTCTGCGTCTCCAGTTCCAGCTCCTTCTTCCTGGAAATGGTGCTCAAACTGACTTTCTTTCTCTCAACCCTTCAGGTACCTTGATTGACCCACTCTCTCTCTGCTTGGGTCTATGTCTAGGCTTTCTTCAGTTGAACCTTCTTCTACTTAGAACCATTCTGCCCCCCCCCCCCCCAGTTTACTGCACACCACCTCCTCCTTTCTGCCTTCCCCTCCCCCTTTCCCTCCCTCTTCCCTCTGTCTCTCTCTCTTCCCCTTCAGCCCCCACCTCTTCAGGATTTCCAGTTATACTTCCTGGATTCACTCTTTTCTCATGCTATGCAGAGAGGTTTCCTTTGCTCCTTACTGAACCCTGCACAGTGTATGTGTGTGGGGGTGGGGTGGGGGGTGAGCCATCCTCTCTCTTGTTCAACTATTATTTACCTACCGTCTGCACCCAGGTTGTACTCTCCACAGTTGATGTTCAGTAAATATTTGTTGAAGAAATTAATAAATAATAAGCAAATGAATGGCAGAATAGTGGCCCTTATTTCATCTCTCACCCAGAGGGATCCATTCTAATATGGGATGTAGTTGACAGGCACAGTTCACAAAGAAACTAGTACTGTTTGTCTAGGTCATTTAATGAAACCTTTCTCATGCGACTTCACAGACTCCCCAACAGAATGTCTAAACAGCCCTTAAATTACACATTATACGTTTCCCTAAGATATCCATTTATTTTAAACATTTATTTGAATACTCAAATAACTAAGCAACTTAGAAAATAGTATTTAATATCAGCTAGGATGAGCATTACCATAGTAACCAGCCCAGGAGACTTTTGTCTCTAGCTTTGTTTGTTGATTTGATCATTGTTTTTGAGACAGGGTCTCTCTTATACCAGCTGGCCTGGATCCTCTGTAGTGAAGGTGACCTGGGACCTCTGGTCCTCTTGCCGTTTCTCCCTAACTATGAGGAAGCACAGGGTTGTGCCACAACCTCCACAGTAGGCCTACGCAGCGGATGACATGAACCCCCAGCTCCATGCATGCTAGACAAGCAGCTCAGTAACTGAGTTCCACCCCCAGACCCCAGCAAGTTAAACCAGTCCATCCAACGCCTTTCAGTTTCTTTTACTAATTCTACAAAATCATATCACCTAATCTGTTTTAAGGACCGATAATGGGAAAGATAATGTCTGGGAAAGATAATGTCTGTATGGATCCAATTTTAAATGATACATATTTTGGGGTAGCTAACTGGAACTTCCAGACTACCACCACAAAAAAGATGGCCTCAATGGAAGCCTCAGCCATTCCATTAGGGTCTCTAAAGTTTAACTCAGTGGCCTAATATAATTATTATCAACTAATGGAAACTTCTCCTAAGCCCTGCCCCATTTCGTAAATGCTGGTGATGTGTTTTCAAATGAAAGAACTCTAAATTCTTTATGATACTATTTCTAGGGACCAGTTTCTCCATCCAGCCCCAACCTTTGCTCCACTACGCATGTGTGTGATTGGAGCTGTGAGGACGTGCAATCTGCTTTAATTAGGAGTTACCCTTAATTATCCACAGCCCATACTCACTGGTTCCTGTAATGGAACAAGTTTGGCATCATGAGATATTCACGGTGGGCCAGGCTCCTGTTCCCAGGCCTGGAGGTGCCCTCAGAGAGACCAAAGAAAATGAAAATTCATCTAGGACCTGCCACTCATGTTAGCGCCTCTCCATAAACCTTTACTGCCCTGATCTCTCAGGTGTCATTTTCTCCAGAGGTTCCACCAACATGTGTGCAATCCTATTTACTTTCTGGGCCCTACCAGCATCCCCTACTTCAATCATCTGGACCCAATACAAACTCCAAACTGTCCAAGAACATATCCTGGGACTCTCTAGAAGGGCCTTGCAAACCACACAAGATAGGGGCCATTGACAGATCTGTGTGAACACACCAGGGGAAGTATTAGTTGGCTACTTGAGCTGGGTACAGTGGCCCAGAGAAAGCCTTTGCAGTGGGGGTTGCCAAGAAGAGAGGACCTTGCCCTCTGAACAGAACTTGAGGGTCTTCCACAGAGCTCAGGTCGGCAGAGGATCCGGCCCCACAGGACCCTAGCAGGATATCAACAAGGAAGATGCACTTAGTCCTATAATATAGGATATATTCGAGCCCCACCCTGCCTGGATTTCCTGGAAGAGCCATACTATGGGATGTTTATCAAGAAAATCCAAATCAAAAGCCTGGATCTGTACAAGCTTCTCTGGGAAGACCACAGGGCGAGCTTCGAGGATCTGGAGACTACTGGGCTCCCAGTACTGTGAGACACTCAGACACCAAGGGTGTCGGAAGTGTATTGGCTTCATTGTGTCTCCTAGAAAAGAGTTTGTGTCTGGAGGTGCAAATTGCTCTTCAGCGGGGAACATTCACACACAAAGCTTGCAGAGGTCAGAGCAGAGAGCACAGGAGAGATCCTACACAGGGCTGGGAAGCACATGTGCACACAAACATTGCCACAAGGCGGGCTTTCTCCACTCCCGCCTCCACCAGGGCTCAGCTGACTTGGGCAGCTTGGCTCCTGCCCTCCTCCCACCTACAATTCGGCAGCCTTCCTCCCTGCCATCTCAGGGGTCAGACGCAAACTTGGATAACCCGCTGGCCCTCTAGGGGCACCCAGGCAGGCAGGCAGCCAAGAAACCATCAAGCCCACACTTTTCCCCAGCGGAGGGATAAGGACAGGTATGGTATCTAAAGTGAAGGCGGACCAACCCAAGCTCTACCAGGAAAGAGAGGTCTGCCTGCACACCACCCTTTCCTGCCTCCCAACCATATCCCGGCTGCAAGCACCACTGCTCCACTGACAGAACATACGTCAGAGCTCAGCTACAACTCCAGATGCGAGTTATGTCTGTTGGCCTTCTTTTAAAAAGAGAGAGAGAGAAGGAAATAAAAAAAAAGGTGACCCCCTCAGACCCTCTGAGCGGTCTCCGGCTTTCTAGGCTCTGTAGATAGACATCCTTTCTCACCACCTAAACCTAACCCCAAATCTGTGTTTGCAGAATCCACAGGGTTGTTAGAGTCCTAGCAATCGTCCAGGCTGGGTGCCCCGAGACAGCTGGAAGTAGGACTTCAGCCAAAGCTGAAAGAGGAAAAAGGGAGGGGGTGCGAGAATAGCTGTAGTTGGAGCCCAGGCGGGTGTCAGAGCCGCTCTGCAACGGCCTGGGGCAGTGGCCGAGGGGGATGTTGGGACACGGGCCAGCAAGCTTTTCCACCCCAGTCACA
>JAPYYD010000858.1:29243-73340 GCA_028551405.1 Uromys caudimaculatus | reverse complement strand
TGATAAAGTGAAATGGCTTGCTCCGTGCAGTGCTTCTAGTGGCAGTATGACACGCCTGACTCCTTCCCCAAGACTTTCTTAGAGAGTGGGCAAACTATTCAAAGGGACTATTTGGATATGCGCCTAATCTAGTGCTACTCCCTAATACTGCATTGGATTTCTGCTTCTGTAAATTCTTCCTTCAGAAGGAGGCCAGGCTCTTTATCCAGTTTATAGGACTCTTACCATGTGACCTTGAAGGGGATGCCCTACCTTCTTCAATTTCCCATTTGTGTAAGGTAACAGCTGACTAGTCTGGAAAGTTAACACTTTCTGTTGTTATTGCTTGTCTGAGACAGTGTTGTATATTTTAGGCTGGCCTAGAACTTTCTTTACACCCTAGTATGACCCTGAACTCTCAACTCCCTTGCTTCATCTTCCTGAGTGCTGGAAGGAGATGTGTCTGCTACCATACCTGGGTTATATGGTTCTTGGGATCAAAAGCAAAGCTTCCTTTATGCTGCGTAAGTACTCTACCAATGAAGCTACGTGTCCAGTCCAAGGTTAACCCCTCAGTTCATTGTTTTCTCATGGTAAGTCAGATGTCAGGATCATGGGTCGGTTGCAAGGGCATGACATGGTGTAACCAACTTAGTGCAACCACCTTAGCAGTACTCGGGGCACAAGGTGAGGACTTAGCATGTAAGAACTGGAGGCAATGTCTGTGAAAGCTCCAAGGGGAGATACTGGTGAAGAACAGACGGGAGAACGTAGATGGTGTAGGATTAGAGCAGCACCTTTCTTGCTCTGGAGTTTCCAAGCTGGGCTCTGTGGGTGCTGACTGTGTCATGGATTCCGCATACCGGTTCTTTAGAAAACGTTTGGTGATTTGTGGATTCTTGCTAGAGTCTTGGAAAGGCTATTTCACAGCCGGAGCGAGGCTTCAGAAGTTCGGCAAATTCACATTTGTTACATTTTACACATGTGAGGATGTTTGCTCTGGGGCAAGTTTATCTCCGTTTTATCTCTGCACTTTACCCTCTTGAGGCACTTGTTCTCAAGGGAAAATCAAGGTTCCTCTTGGAGAAAGGGGACAGTACTGCCACCTACAGGCGGAGAAGTGATTAGACTCATTTTATGAAATGGTTAAAGAGCAAGGGAAGAGGTGAGGTTCAGTTACCTTACCTTGCTTCACACACCCCACAGGAACAGAATCTGTTTGCTGCAATCCAGGATGCTAATGGCACCATTTCCATGGAGGCCCACCAGTAGAGCTCTGGGGCTATCACACTACCTTATGCATACACAGCCCATGATGTTCAGCATCAGTCATTGCTTGCTTCATTCTATATTTCATCATCACTTCAACATTAGATCTTGATTCATGAAGGCCTGTGTCTTCACTAAGTTTAAAAGCTTTGGTTTGGCAGATCCCACAAGGATGGTATGGTCTAAAGGGTGGTTCCAAGAATAGATCAAATAAGGACTTTTTTTTTTTTCTTGTGGATGGATGAACTCAGAGGACTTAGCTAAAACCTTGTCCCAGAGAAAGAAGCAGGCATGCTTTGTGGGTGAGCATTGCAGTCTGTTTAGTGTGGGGAGCAAGAAGGAAAGGTCTGAGACCCTTCCCTCTATACCTCATGGTGGAACGGTGGCTCATTGCCACGGTCTTAATATTGCAATTCCAACGGGACAACCTGGGTCTTCAGAGTGAGAAGGGCAAGCATGTTCACCACCCTCAGAATGGCCAACCCAGTGAAGTTTTCTCCATTCAGGGAAGGAATCAGAACTCTGAATGCAGAATGGACACGTCCAGTGTTCCTTGGCAAGTTGAAACCGGAGTCAGGACTGGAACCCAGGCTACCTAACTCCTCATTGTATGCTCTCTGAGAAAACTTTCACAGTTGGTGACCTCCCAGAGTAGGGCATGGCTACCCAGCCACAGCTCCCCTTCCCTGAGGGGTTTGGAGGTGAAGCTTAATCTTTAATGAATTGGTTTTTAGTTTAACTGCTCTTTTGGCAATGATTAATACCCAGTGACCCAGTCTGGCATGGGTGATCCTGACCAGGACTGACCTATGCATGTGCTGGTAGCCTGGGCCTAAGTATAGTTTGTTGCGGTTTGAGAGTGTGCCAGGATGGCCTTCTGCCATGGCATATACTCAGTCCTGTGTATGTGGCTATATCATTAGATTGTTACTCTTCAGAAGTAAAACATCCTAAATGACCCTGGCAAAAGCAGCTGGCAATGTAAATCATGTTGAGAATGTCCCTTGAGCTGTTGATGTGACAGCTCTGGTGTCTTAACGGTTCAAGGCATTACAGAAGTTGTGGCTTTTAATTAAAGGCCATCCTCTAATGGCTGGATCCATAGCACAACCTAAGAGTACATGTCCACAGGGCCAAAACAGGGTCCAAATGGCAGGCCTGTGGGGTGCTTGGGGGCAAGGATTTAGATCACAGTGCAGAGACTAGCAAGTAGGTAGCTACTGTAAGGACCTGAGGAGGCTGAGTCGACTAGAGGGAGCTTTCCTATATGCTAATGCTTCCCCGTATTCTCCCATTCCCAAGCTGGCCATGGCACATTCTTTGAGGGGAGATAGAATAGGTCTTACAACTGCATAATGGCCACCACTGGAGCAGTAGGGAGCCATGGGCAGGGCTGGTCCTCTACCTTAGGATCATAGCATCTCTTTGGAGTGTCAATACTGCAAACTGGCTAATGTCTTGATCTTGTTGCCCATGGTCTGATTTGTGTCTCAGAACTGGTTGGCACCAGCCACAGATCTGGCAGCAGTTTCCTTCCATGACAGCTCAATGGATGTTTGTGGGTGTTGGAACTCTGACTGGGCTTGGGGATTGGGATTACACTTCAATATCTTGGGCTACAGTGCTTGCACACCTTATCTTGGGGTAGGCGTATGGCCAGAAGAGCTACAGTGGAATAGTGCTGTCCCCTCCATGCTCCAGCTTTGCAGAAGTGTGCTCCTTCATGTCTCTGTCTTCCTCTTCTTCCCTCTACCCAGAAGGCCCTGCTCAGAAACGGTCTACAGAACAACTCATCACTCAGCTTAGAGACTGCTGTTCTAAATCTCAGGAACTGGAGACTTCTCAGCCTTGTCTTTCCTGTCCCTGCTTTCTTGCTCTGCATATTGTCTGTTCACCTCCTCAACTCTTAAGTCCCGAGCCTGAAACTTAGTGCCCAGGATAATGAACCTTGAGGTCACTCTTGGAGGATAATGACTCTTGAGGTCACTAAGTTTTAGGAAGATAGGAGTGACTCTTGTGACCTATCAAGTAAAGAAACATTGATTTGCAGGGTCAGACAGGCTGGAGCAGGTGACCAAGAAGCCTCCAACGGAAGCTATGGTTGTTTCTCTGTTTTGGTTTTGCTTCTTTGTTTTGTGTTTGCTTTTGTGGGCTTTTCATTTCAGACGTTAATCTAGTTAATACCAGCAATGTCATTTTGGCAAGCCAGCAATTTCCTTTTGCCCCTTATTTAACGAGCCCTCCACCCCCAGTCTCTATAATAAAAGGCATGCAGGTGGGTAATTATAGAGGTGTGAAGTAGGGGTGCTGGGTCACCGCCAACTGAGCATTCTGGAGCATCCGTTGGAGAGGCTTTTGGAGAATTACCCAGCCCCACTATTCAGTTCCAGTGGGGAAATGGAATGTTAGAAAGGCTGAGAAACTCACAAAAGTAATGCAAGCAGAAAGCAGAGCCAGACACTAGTCCAGGCTCCTAATTCCCAGCGGAGATCCTTTTCACTGCTTGATGTCAACCTCATCCCCTTACAGGGATTCTCACAGGAATGCCATCAGTCCTTGCATCCATCCTTGCATCTATCTATTCATCAACACAGCCATCCATCTGTCTGTCTATGCATCTGCGTATCTTATAGATATTTATTGAGAGTCTACTACATACAAGGAACTGTGACTATGACAGTGAGCAGATAAGGACTGTTCCAGCTCTGTCTTCACATTGGATCAAACTCAGGTTATTAGGAATAATGGCAAGTACCTTGACCCATGGGTCATCTTTCTGGCCCTGTAATACAGTGGTTCTCACACTTCAAAATGCAGGGACCCTCACATTTTGGTGACCCCAACCATAAAATTATCTTCACTGCTACTTCATAACTGTAATTTTGTTACTGATATGTATCAAAATATAAATATCTGATATATAGGATGTCGGATACTCGGTCCTCAAAGGTATTGCAACAGATTGAGAACCACTGCTATAATGAGTCTTGAAGAACAGGTAAGAATTGACAAAAGGCAGAGAAAGCATTTAAAAGACTCTGGAAAGATATTTCCCAAAAGATCACATAGTTGAGTAGAGTTTATGAGATAGAGGAAAACAGGGAAGAGAAATTTTATTCCCGCTTTCTAAGTTTGCTACTCCTTGAATTAGAGTGTGAGTATTAGCATCTTGACAAAAAGATATTTCCATTTTGAAAACAAATATTACAGGATATTTGTGATATAATACGTGTCTCAAGGTAGAGATAATGGAGAGGCTGTGGAGGGCAGTGAGGGACCATATAAGGTTCTGAGATGCTGGGCTGAGAGTTTGTCCTCCAAGCCATTGAGGTAAGGCAGAGGCTGCATCCACAGTGCTTAGCAACGTCAGCCCATCTTGGATGCTCAGCTGCCCGTACTCAGTTCTGA
Source organism: Uromys caudimaculatus (assembly GCA_028551405.1). NCBI lineage: Eukaryota > Metazoa > Chordata > Mammalia > Rodentia > Muridae > Uromys > Uromys caudimaculatus. The sequence continues at coordinate 68,684 of JAPYYD010000858.1, read as the reverse complement.
CCGGAAAGGGAAGGGAAATCTTCTGAAGTTATCTAAGGTTGGAAACAGAAGGACTTTCTCCATGTGTATTGAGGATAGGAGGGCTTTCTGCTGTGGAAAAAATGTTCTACAGAGTTGATGAAGTGGTTTGGAGGAAGTTTATAATACAAGAATGGCCAGAATATTATGGTTTATTCTCAGATCAGAGGAGGGTGGAACTAATCCACATTCAGGAGACTTAGCATCAGTTGACAACCACAGGGCACCCTTTTTTTCCAGTAAAAAAACAATCCTAAGACAGAGTTTTCCATACCAGACAAAATGTTGGTGTCTTTTGTGGTAAACATGTCAAAAGCAGGTCACCACTATCTCTTGTCACCCAAATGCTGTCTGCTTCATTCTTTCCGAGCATCCTCAGCCTACAGGGGAAGAGAGTTCCTTCAAGTGCAATTCTAACCATGTTGCTTCCTTATTTGATGCCCTTAGGGTAAATCTCAATCCCTTGTCCCAACAGAGCACGTCTCTGGACTCATTTATTGTGGTTAAGTGTATTAGCACCTCACGGGCTACCCTCAGACTCCAGATCCCAAACCCATACTATGTGGGCCAGTGTGCCTCATACTTGAATCCTTCTCTGTAGACAACTCAATAGCCCCAACCAGTTTTATGCCTTTACCAGATGCCACACCCCTAAACCTCCAGGATAATCCCATCCCTGTGATCCTCATTTCCCATTGGTTCAACCAACATCCATTCCTCCTTTAAGTTCCCATCCTAGGTCAGCTTTCACCTGAAGATTCTATCTTTCTATTACCATCTCCACCCTTGGTTTTGAGTGAACTCGCTCATTCCTGCTTTGATACTCTGTGCCCACCATGCTCTGGTGTGTTCAATTCTCCAATCCTATTGATTCTCTAATGAGCAGACATACTAATTTGTCTTTATTATTATTAATGAGCATTTGCATGTCAGTTTCCCTGCTACACTCCACTTTGCCCTGGACCATGACTATATAGGTTCATGATGTCAGGACTATGTTTTGCTATTCCCAGCACCTGGTACAACAGCTATCCCACACTAATATGTATTCAGCATTCATTAAATATATGTGTGACCAACAGAGCACCTCTGTCATGAATTTGCTTGTAAAATACAGACCAAACCACACCTCTTCCTTCTCTCAACACCCCTGAAAGAGGTGATCTTCCTGTGTTAGAAAGATAAAATGTGAATCCTGGTAGTCTCTTTTCAACATGAGGGTGCCTCTCCCATCTCTTGACATTATTTTCCTCACCTATTTGGTGATGATGCGAACGAATCCTAATGCTTTGTACTCATAAAAGCTTAATGACACTCAAAGGTGAGACTCCAATCATTCAGTGTACAAGATCCAGATGGGATCAATGTGTTGGCTTGGGGGGGGTAGTGGTCTTCTAGGAGTCCATGCTTACGTTTTGGGGTTCCCACTCCTATCACCCATTGCCAGAAGTGTTCTCCTCTCCCAGGTTACTCATACTGTAGGGCTGAGGGGTTGTTAATTATTAGAATCCAGCCCACCTGGGGCACCTCGCTGAACGCAAACTGAGTATAAAGTCGACTCGATGCCCTGTGCCTGGTGTCAGTCAGGGCTTCGGCTCCCTCTCCTGGGGATGGATCATTAATCCAGACACTTAGACTTGGAACACTGGGCCCAGGAAGTCCTGAAACATTCCTGACCACCCACGGCTCAGCTCATCAGTCCCAGCGGGCAGCCAGCCTCACTGCTGAGTTGTAGGATTTTACAATCTCAAAGTGAGATGAGACTGAGCAGCTGCTCCAGACTCCCACCCAGGCCAGAATCCAAGCTCAGCTTTTCCAGCCCATGCTGACCCAGAGCTCAGGATCTGGATGGGTGTTCCTGAGGAACAGCCCTGGGCCCAGAGGGGACAGTCACAAGACACTAGACCCAACCTTCCTCTTCTGTGAAAGGAAATACGGTTATCCCACTCACTGGACTGATGTTTAGGGTTAAAATCAATTTGAGATTTACACCTGATACATATGGCCAGTTATTATTATTAAGAATAATACTGTAAGTTATAAAGAGGACATATTGTAGAAGTTGGGTCTAGTTCTACCTCCCAGCTACATGCTACCAGAAATAAGACTCAGTCTCAAAATATATTTACAAATACCTTAGCCATATAGCTAGGCTCAACTCTGACTAAACTCATAACTTAAGATAACCCATTTATTTTAGTCTACATCCTGCCCCATGGCTGGTTACCTGTGCTCAGGTTCTATGAGCCCATCTTCACACATCTTTTTAGGTGAATCCCCCACCTGGCTCTATCCCAGAATTATTTCTACTTCCCAAGTGTCCCACCTTCTATTTACTGCCTAGCTCACAGGCCATCAGATTTATTATTGACAGGTGATGCACCATACCATACACAAGATCTTCTCTCTACAGCATACTAATTTCTCCAGGCTTACAGACTTTGATTTATAAGATGTTGTGTTTCTAGTTGAAGTTTTTTTTTAATGATGCCTGCACTCTAAATATAAAGCAAGGGCATCCTTCCTTTCCCCTAGCATCCTTTAGATTTCTTTCTATATCTTGTCAGTTTTCCCCACCCACCAGCTGCTTCCCTGACAGCAAAATAATCTTTCACAGCTCTTTAGCTTGGGACTTTGTGGAGAACCTCTCTCTTTCCTCTGAGTGAATTTATTTCCAGCTTTCAAGGGCCTGTTCCTGTGTCTTCTCTCTAAGAAGCGCCTGTGGTTGCCCACTAGAAACCTCTGCTGATGTTGGTTGTACTTCTTGACTCCTACTTAGACCACCAGAGCACATTGTTTGAGTTTTAGTTATTTTTCTTTGTGAATGAATTTAGAATATCAACATGCAAGTTCCTTGGGATGACTGACATTCTAATCGTGGCTAATCACAACAGCAGCCACTAGGAGTCATTGGCTTCTTGGATTTTTTTCCCCTTTAAAAAGCTGAGTACCTCAGATCTGAATATGATTCTATACTCTATAGGGCTGTGACCTTAGAGGTTATTTATATTTCTCAGTCTATTTCCTTGTTGGAACAACAGAAAATTGAATACAGCTGACCCTTTAGTATTCTGAACAGGATTCTAGAGACAACTATATTAACTAGTAGAATGTCTTGTCTGGTGGCTCAGAACTATTTTTCCTGTTTGGATCCAGTTCTGCTTCCCTCTGATTCTCTGTATCTTTGGCTGTAAGATAGCAGGTTTCAGAATGTTTCAGGATGTGATCCTGGGTTATATGGCTTTATACCACAGAGCATGACACCTCAGGTGGGAGCCTATAGAGTAAAACTCAATCTTTTTTAAAATTTTATACCTTGTTTAGTTTTAAGGGCTCTTTGGGCTCTGATATCCTTCAATGAAATTTCACAGTTGTATGAATTGAAGCTAGGAGAAAGCGCGAGGAAGAGACAGGGTAGAAGAGGCTGAGAGCCTGACAGATTCTGAGCTATGGTTTGAAGACCTTAGATACCTGGGAGAGATAGAGTTTGTCTCCTTTGCATATTAATTCTTTGCACAATGTTTAGCATAGAAAAGGTGTTAGCTGTTCATCCACTGAGTGGATCAAAGAAATATGCATAGAATAGTTCTTCAGATAAGATGTGTTGAGATGATATTCAGTACTGGTTAGGGATTTCCTTAATTTCTTGAGGAAACACTAATTTCATCCACTTATCCAGTATAGAAGATTATCAGATTCTACTTCTCAATGGCTACCAAATCATATCTTCAAGTGGAAACTTCCCAGAGGGGTACAGGCCTGAGAGGTAGGAAAGTTGGAAATGCTACCTGCTCAGAAAACCCAAGGCAGACAGAGGTAGATGGCATGAAGCAGCTCTGAGAAGGTGTCAGTAGTATTTGGGTTGAGAAAATGGTAACACAGGTTCTTGAATCTTTTCCTGTGTCTGTAAGCTGCCATCGGTAGTAGGTGCTTCAGGTGATTCAACCTTCTAAGGGACCTGTAAGGCAAGGTTGTTCACAGGGAATGGAGATCTGTGGAGGACAGAAGTCCTTCAAGAAAGGTATGAACAAGGACAGAACTCTATGGCTGAGGAGAGTGGTAGCCAGAGATGGGTAGGAAACACAGGAAGCAGCTCAGAAATAAGAGGAGCATTGTAGGCTACCTGGAGCTGCCTGGTCTGACCTCTCAGAGGATAGGGTGGCCTCAGGGTGGCTTTGAGGACAAGCCACAGGACACATCACTGCTGCTCCATATCAAGCTTTATTATGGGATACATGATTAACACTGCTTGAATTCACCCCCTTCTATTTTACCCTTTTTATGTTAAGCTCAGATCTCTCTCTCCCAGATCGAGTTCTCCCATCTGGTTAAAGAAACTGGATAAGTGGAAAGAAAAATCCTAGGATGCTGGAATTCTAGGAACGTTTCCAGTATGCCAAGAAAAATAGCTCTGTGATGAACCAGTGGCACCATGGTGGCAGATCTGGAGAATACATTTGATTCTGTCTGAGTCACCGTCTCATAGCATCACAAAGTCCTTGAGGTTGTCTGGTCTATGCCATGATGGCACAGACCCACGACCTCAGACCCTGGGTGTGGGTGGGTAATCAGTAGCAAAGACAGGGTTTGAAAACAAATGCTGTAGACAATGCTCCATTCTGATCAGATGCCAGAGCTTTCTGCCTGGGTTTCCTAGGAGCTGTCTGACATGTATCTTTGCCTTATCAGCAGGAAGAAAGGATGACAGCAGGCAGTCTTCCTGGCCAAGCAGCCATCAGGACCCACATAAATATTTTTTTAGTGTCTGCATGACCAGAATCTGCTGGCTGGCTTCCATGGGACAGTAAATAATTCAGATTGGTTGTTTCCTGACCACTTTCTTGGGTGTGTTTTCTGACGACTGTGTCTTTTGGAGTGGACTTTGGAGAGACCTTGATAAGGGCAGTGAGCCAAGCTCTTACTGGATTCTGATGATGGCACTTTGTGGTCAGGAAAGAAGTACCCATGGGTCTTGATGTCTGTGCACTTGGAGGCAGGAGATGGCTTTTACTCAGTCCTAAAGATCTTTCAAGAGGGGCCAAGAATGAGTTTCAGGCATTAGGGTTGGGGCGAGGTTAGAGATTCTGGGACCAAAAAGTCAGAATTCAGCTCATGTGGTAAATTGAGTAAGCCTGACCAAAGGCATGCTGGGGTTTTGGCAGATAAGCCAGTGGGGAAGGGAAAGATAGTACTGGATCCAGTATGGTCTCAGATTATTAGAGCGACCAGTTTTGGAGTTGTAAGTTCATAAGAGAGTGGGTGCAACAAGCTGTAACTACTCTTGTGAGTTACCCAAGGCTTCTGAGGGGGTGGCAGTGGGACATTTGGGGATATACATGGTAATTCTAGAAGTCAAGATTTGGATGTCTTGTCTGATTTATAGTAGGACTTCAATTGACAGTGGAAAGAAATGAAAATGGAGAGGAGAGCAGGGAATGTCTAGAAAAAGTGCCAGGGCCAGAGTGGTAGTGCGAGTGAACCTGCCAATGTTGGGGGAGGGGTATCAAATTCTAGGTCTGATTTTTCTGGTGGGAAGGCTCTTAATTCTATGTCTCAAGCATTGTAGTTTCAGGATCCTTCAGAGGTCTGACTAGTGGAAATGCTTTAGAACCTGTATTAGGCTGACCTGGAAGAAAAAGCACAGGTCCCTGATGGGTTTAAGGATACAGAATTCTAGATGCTTAGAACTGAGAGACCCTGTACTCATCAGGTTTTACCTGAATCTTACAATGGGAGTATTTGGGCCTTGTGTCTTTTTTGCCTTGCCTCCATCCCCACGTGGTTGCTGAGTAGAGAACACAGTAGTTCCACCCCTGGAGGAGGTGGGGAATGGAACGAATGAGGTCAGATATAACCTTAAAAAAACAAAACAATTATTGATGATAGGATTGAGATCCTTTAATCTCCAGCAAGGATTTGTTACTCAGGCATTACTCAAAAATTAGTGTATATTAGTTATACAATATAGTGGGCTTCATTATGACATTTTGATGCATGTGTATAAAGTTCTTCCATAGGATGATTTATTCCCCCATTACCCACAATTGCCCTTCCTTCTCATTGATCTGCTTCTATTTCATAATATTCTTGTTACTGTCCTGCTTTACCCTCTCATTTAACATATGAAGGCAGACATATGATATTTGCATTAATTCTTTATATTGCTTACAAAACATAAGACAAGAGCACCTTGAGGATTTATTTTGTGTTTCAGTTTGAGGGAATAATGTGGCCAAAGGAGACTGAGACAGTGGCTCACATTGTGTTCGTAAAGAGGAAGTAGAGATCATATAACTGGCTTTCTTACTTTTAGTTGTTTATTTAGTTGAGGATCCCAGCTCATGGGACGCTATTGCCTGCATTTAGGGAGGGTCTTCCTTCTCAGTTAAACTTCTCAGAAACACCCTCACAGACATACCCAGAGCTGTGTCTTGAAGGTGAGTATATCTCTAGTAAACTTCACAACGAAGATTAACCATACAACTCTTCTCCTTGCCATGTTGACATTCAAATACACCAGTTTGTTTGTTTTTTTTTTTTTTAAGATTTATTTATTTTTTTATTTATGTGAGTACATTGTAGCTGTTTCCAGACACACCAGAAGAGGGCATCGGATCCCATTTCAGATGGTTGTGAGCCACCATGTGGTTGCTGGGAATTGAACCTAGACCTGTAGAAGAGCAATCTTTGTGCTTAACCACTGAGCCATCTCTCCAGCCCAAAATACACCAGTTTTAAACCATGACATTTCTTCTAAGGCCATGGCCAATTTATAATGTGAAATGCTCTTAGTTCATTTGTAAGAGTCCCAAGAATCTTAACGGTTCCAACCTTATTCAAAAGTCCCAAGTCAAAAGTCTTTTCTGAAACTAAAGGTAATCTTCTAACTATGAGACTTACACCATATACTTACAATGTACAATGGCAAAAAGTAAAGACTCCTAAAAGAGAATGGGAAAGATGAATTCAAAACAAGACCAAAATCAAGTCAAACAGTAAATTATCAAGTTTTTTGTCTGGCATCTGGGACTTGTTGCATCATCTGGGCTCCGGTGGGTTTCAGTAGCCCTGTTGTACTGGCTGGTTTGTGTGTCAACTTGATACAAGCTGGAGTTATCACAGAGAAAGGAGTTTCAGTTGAGAAAATGCCTCCATGAGATCCAGCTGTAAGACATTTTCTCAATTAGTGATCAAGGAGGGTGGGGCCCTTGTGGGTGGTTCCATCTCTGGGCTGGTAGTCTTGGACGCTATAAGAAAGCAGGCTGAGCAAGCCAGGGGAAGCAAGCTAGTAAGGAACATCCCCCCATGGCCTCTGCTTCAGCTCCTGCTTCCTGACCTGCTTGAATTCCAGTCCTGACTTCCTTTGGTGATGAACAGCAGTGTGGAAGTGTAAGCTGAATAAACCCTTTCCTCCCCAACTTGCTTCTTGGTCATGATGTTTGTGCAGGAATAGAAACCCTGACTAAGACACCTGCCTTTCCATCCCTACTGGAACGTCTCTACTGGAGTTGCTCTACTTGGTGTCTTCAACTTTGCCAACATCTTGCAGTCTTCATTGCAACTTTGGCTTCTCCTTCATGGATTTACATAATGGCCCTGCAGGAAATCTGACCCTTCTGGCCTCAGCTGCTTTCTAGAAGCTTGATGCAAGCCTCTATGATTCTATAATGTTGCATTTTGCATGCCTGAAAAACCATGTGGATAGTGTTGCTAAGGTCTTCTGCCACCTGAAGGTGTCACAGAACTTCCTTCTGGCACAGCAATAGTGGACTCTGTGGAATCTTTGAGAACACTCTTCTAGGCCATGTGTTTTCAAGCAGGAAACCCCTTTAGTTTCATTCTCAGCTCAAGCTTTCTCTTTGTAAATGAATTTGTATATTCACAAACTTGAGCCTTTGCCGCTTGATGTCTTGTCTTCAGGATATCATTTCTATTGTCTCAGTGAAGAATTTGTGGTTTCTCTTTAATTGTATCAGCCAACATCTTTAACAGTTAGAGCTTCTTTCTCTGAACTAATCTTGTTTGGTCACCTTTAAACTTGCTCACATAACTTTTCTTACCAAATTGCACCTTTTTGTGTATTTCTGATGTCTCTCGTTATAAAAGGCATTATAAGAAACGTGGATGGAAAAGCTTGGTCATTATGCAGTCTTTAGATTTCCTCCACTGTTGGAGGAGGTTCTTGTGTTCTGTGTATTCAGATGCTGATTTCTGTGTCCTGAGATCAAGACACAGTTCAGAGATGGGCATTGTCATGAATACTGGAGAATCTCCTGTATCAATGTGGTATAAAGAATGTTCCTCAGTTATCTTTGATTGGTTAATAAAAGGCTGAACAGCCGATGACTGGGCAGAGAAGATAGAAAGGCTGGAATTCTGATCCTAGCCAAGGATTTCCCAAGGGAGAAGAGCCAGGAGGAGTCCACAATAAGGCTGGTGATGATCTAGGAGAAGAAATTGGCCGTAAGGAATGTGGAGGAAGGAGGAGGAGGAGAAGGAAGAGGAGGTTGCCATGAGGCTGGGCATGAGGTGGAGTCACCAAGGAAGTTCTCCATGAGGAGAGACATGGAGCAGAGCAAGTCAAGAAGAGACAAACTACAAGTAACCTGGAACATGTGTCTGGGGAAGTAGCTAGATAGCATAAAGGGATAGGAATATCTGCTCAGTTATTGTGCATAAATCTTGTTGAATAAATCAGTAGGTCTCATCTCAGTTATTAGGGAGCTAGCTGTGTTAGAAAAAATGGCCACCTTTAAAACTTATCCTACACTCCACCAAGGGACTTAGTTCATTGTTGTTTTTCAAAATTCAACCTCACTCAAATTTTTTTGGGTATAGACAAAATACAAACAGGTTCTTTGTCAGAATGTAACATTAGTTCTTAATAGAGTTCCTTCCCTCTCTGAAACCTCACCAACCCAACTTCTTTTGTTTGTATTTCTGTCAACCTTCTGCTCTTTGAAACTTCCACTAAAAAAAGCCCATTAAGCTCCACTTACCACATCCCAGGGATTCTTAGACCGCAGCTCCAAACTCTTCAGCATTCATCCTACAAAATATTTCAGAAGGCTTTGAAAACACACAATCAGCTCTTTCCAAGCAACAACCCCATTCCTAGTACACACACACACACACACACACACACACACACACACACACACACACACACACTGTGAAAAACATCCTGCAAAGCTACTTCAGGAAAGAGGATTTATTTTGGCTCAGTTTGACAGTAGAGTCTTTATGGAGTATTATGACAGAAGCCTGAGGTAGCTGGTCACTTTGCATCTGCAAACAGGAAGCAGTAAGACATGAATGTTGTTACTATACTAGCTTTTTAAAAAACTTTTTATTCAATCTAGGACCCCAGCCAATGTGATAGTGTGACTCATATTCAAAGCAGGTCTTTTTTCCTCAGTTAAATCTCTTTGGAAATCCCCACACGGACACACCTTGAGATGGTATATCTTCTAGGTGATTCTAAGTGAAGTCAAATTGACAGTGAAGGTTCACTCTCTGATCTCTTTCTAGATCTATGAAGATGAAACTTTTTTGAACCAGATTATAATCTAAGCCTTTTGTACTATCAACCCACAGAAGTTCTTAAATTTCCTTTATTCTGAGTTTTATTACAACACATTTTTCCTGATTTGGAAAAAAATGCTGAATTGTTGCAAGATTATGGACATTAGAATGAGATGGATTGAACCAGCAAGATTCCTTGACAAAATTTGCCAGTATTTATAAATCTCATTTTCTTCTGAAAAATGGAACAATAACCACTGAAAGGCTAAATGGAGACTGTGCTGGAGTTCTAAGCAGTCAAAGGGGCCAAAGCAGGTACTTTAGACATGATTATTACCATAACGCTCTGTCTGAAGCAAACACAATCTAAACCTTAGATCTACCAGCCAGGCTGTGTGTACTTCAGCAGTTATCTCCTATACCAGCAATCTGGGGAAAATAATACCTACTTTACAGGGTTATTGTGAGTTATTTTTAGATGGTTCTAACAATATTTGGCTTGCATTTATTTCTAGGTTTATGGAAAACTACATCACTGTGTAAAATATTAAAAGAAATTGTGAGCTTAGTCTCCACATCCTGGTGGGTGCAATAGACTCAGGTGATAGGCTAGACACATAGTCCACTCCTTCCTTACTATACTCTTTCTTAAGTGAAGACTTGTCCTTTCTCAGGTATGAGCTGTTACACCTGCTACCTCAGAGATTCCTGTAGTGTTTCTTGCCACAGCTGATTTTCTCTTCAGAGGAAAGACTCACATAAAACAGAAACCTGACCATTCTACTTCTCTATTCAAATACTTCTGGATACAGTACTCAACTGGTTAGGCCAGTCTCTTCACTCTGTGTCCCAGGTTCCCTATAGCCCTCTATTTGAAATTTGTATTTAACTCATCTTCATGAGGGAAGATTCTGGAGCTCAGACATAGCTGGTGTATACATTATTCGGGCTTTTGTTTGTCTGTTGGCTTGTCTTATGGACCTTTCCTTGAAACCCGTATTCCTTCTGTGGGAAATTGGGAAATAAACTAGACCGATATCCTAGGGAGTGTTATGGCTTTAAGGATAATTGCCCTGTAATTCCCATTGAACTTAGTCTTCAAGGCATCAATATTAAGAGGTGTAGCCTTTGGAAGGTGATTAAGGAGTAAGAGTCTGCCTTCATGAATGGGATTAGCTTCCTTAAAGCAGGACTTCTCAGCTGCCTTTCTGTCTTCTGCTATGTGAGAATTCAATGCAGTACCATCTTGGAAGTAGAGAATGACTCTCACTAGACTTCAGTGTTGGTGCCTTGACCTGAGATGTTATCCTCTAGAACTGTAAGAAAACAATTTCTGCTTTTAAAATGTTACCAAGATGTGGTATTTTGTTTTGAGCAGTGCAGATGGCTAAGCCAGAACCTTTAGCTCAAAGGCATTTTAACAGATTTGACAGCCTGCATCACAATCAGGGCTTCTTTCGCTCCTCTCTTACCACATGCACATGTGCACAGAAGCATGTGCTTGAGACTGACTCACATGCAGTCTCAAACACATGTATATATCTCTTCATACATCTAGGCACACATTTTCACAAGCACATTCCCATGTACACTTATGGATCCCTGTGTTTCCATAAACACCCTCATATATAGGCAAACTCTAGTCTGCTTTGTGCTCCACTGAAATCCCAACATTTAGAGCAAGGAAAACCTCAATACTCTTCAGTTGAGTGAGGAATAAATGAGCATTCTTTCCCCTTCTGTTAATGCATACTTGTCTATACAACTCTCAGATGTACACACTCCAGAATATTGATTCATGCTGACAGACATTAGACATACTCAGTACATCATTCCCATTACATTCAGATGTCCTCAGAGTCCCTTATTGGAGCGATGGGAAGTCTGAAGTGGAAGCTTAAGGGTTCTTTGGAAAATTGGTTGGATGTGTTTTGCTGGGGCAAATACGTGAAGGAATGTTTCGTTAAAGTGAACATAGGTGTGAAAGGCTAAGGAAGATTTCTGAAAGAACGATTCACTGAAGCAGACACAGAAGATATTCTGCTAAAGCAAGCACATGAAAGGACATGTGATGAAGGATTCTTTGCTAACAACACGCATGTATTGGTTCGCCTTACCTTGCAAGATTGAGTTGCATTTGTTGGGACTCCATAGAGAGAAACTCACCAAAAAACTTCTGGTGGTGTACTGCAGTTTGTTGCTGCTTCTTGGACTTGAGCTGATCGGATGCATGTGCTGAGGCAAGACCTATGCTGAGGTCATGTGATATTTGAAGGGCTCACAGAGTGACAAAGGCAGAGCTTGGCTTGCTGGTATAGCTAGCTGTGCAATGCTTGTGGGTCTTGCTTCTTCGCTGATCTTCACTTCCCTGAGAGAGGCACAGTGGAGAACTTCTCCTGGTGTCCATCCAGGTCCTTCCTGCTGACTTGAGCAGAGAGGCTGAGACCTGGTTGTCACTGCTGTTGTTAACCTGACTCTACTAAACTGGACTACTGACTGCTGGTGTATCTGTATTTGTGAGTGATCGAGCTGCTGCTGTCTGATAACCTTTGAGCTGAACTCTGATTTCCAGACAACACAGGCAGGAGTTGCTTCAAAGAACCTTTCTAAACAGGTCCACTTCCCCATATCCTTTCTTTCCCACTACCTCTGGTGGATGGTGGGCTAAAAGGGAGGTTAAAGCATTTAAGAGCCATCATTAAAAATAGGATTTGAAAAAATTAGAGTTACAGAAGTCCTTTTCTGAATGGCTTGAAGACTCCCTTGTGGTCAGGTTTGAGTTCTAAGGATTATCTAAGGACCTTGGGCCAGGTGCAGAGTTAGCTTTACAGCCTTAAGTTTGGACAATACTTCATGAAAGTCAAATAACTTTACTAGAGGATATCCCATTTGATATGTGATCACTAGTTATTTTCTCTATGTCCTGCCCAGAGAACAAAGACCTGGATAGTTTAGGCTGTCTACTGAAGTTTAGGTTTCCCCTTCTACATTCTGCTCACTCTCTCAAAGTGTAAAGAGCATTATTCATTCTTTAGTTTTTTCTCTCCCTAATCTATTTATTTATTTATTTTTTAATCTTATTTGCTCTTATCCCATTTCCACCTACAGAGAGTTTCAACCAGGAGTAAGGGAGGCCAAGTTCACTGTCAGAAGGAAAATCTAAAAGTAACTTTGCCTTGTAAAGCGGGCAAGATTGTTGCCAAATGAAATGAGAACTTACCACATGTGCACACACCCATCTTCACAAAGAACCAACTGAACTAGCAAAGAGGGAGAGTTAATAAAGTTAATATCTACTTAAGGGAATAGAGTAAAGCCCCTCTGACCATATAATCTGCCAACTGATTAAAACGTTATTTGTACTGCTTTATGGTTTTCAAAGATGCATCACTTTTGGCTGCTTTGGAAGGAATTGGTAACGTGTGGCCTTAGGGTGGCTGGTGGGCCTGTGGGTCAGCAGATATTGAGGTTTTTTTTTTCACAAAAATGGTGCTTTGGGAAGGTTAAGGGATCTCTCTAGTATTCTGAGGACCCAGCTTGGATCCCCATTCCTTGGCTTCAGCCTATGCTTGAAATATATTAACTAGTGAGACAAGACCATTTACTTTGGAACCAGACTGTCTGGGTTGAATCCCAACTCTGCCCCCAAATTGCCACATAACTACAGACACATAGCTTCATAGCCTCAAAGATTTTATCTCATTCTACCTTAGAAAGTTTAGTTATCATTAGAACTATAGGTAGTCTATACAAGGGAACTGACACATAGTAGAGGATTGATAAATAATAGATATATCAGTCAGCCTACCACTTGTTTCTACCATGTCTTAGGTTTAGAGGTGGAGGCTATGTGGAGTAATGAGATAAATACGGAGAGAGAAAGAAGAGACCGTGATCACTCTTTTTCCTCTTGCTCCTTCCATATCCCACCATTTCCCAACCATCACTTAATTTTTTTTATTTTAATTTTGAAAGCTCTTGCCCCTCAATAGGTATTTGATACTCAGCTGGATGTATATAAGGGGGTTTCCAGTCCTGAAGACTTTGTGGAACAAGGTTTAAAATCAAATTTACTTCTATCTTTGCCAATGGATGGGTACATAGGTCAGACACATTAGCCATTCCAAGATACTTTAGCTATTTTGTTTTGTTGACTGATGGTTATCCAGGCCCAGAAAAAATGATGGAGGTTTGTTTGCTGTACTCAAAGCCAGATGTCTGCAAAGGATGATGGTATTTCATGTAACTGTCATGCAGAATAAGGTAGGTGCATAGGAGTATATTCAAGACACATCTTTCCACCTGCTTTCTGCTCAGTTGCTTCTTTCTCTTTTTCATAAAAACTGGAACTTATTTCACAACCCTTCCATTTTCTCTTGGGTAACAAAGTTATTTATTCATTTTATATCATATACTGTTTCTATTAAACATTCAGCACATTTTCTTTAGAATGTTATGATTACTGTTTGTCCTAGTTTGTTTTCTGCTGATGTAACAGAATACCCAATATTGGATAATTTATAAGGAACAAAAAATATTCTTTGCAGTCTACAGTCCATAAATTCCAATATTCAGTGGATGAGACCTGGTGAGGACTAGCCTGTTGTATCCTTTATAGCAGAAGTCAAAGAGAGAGCAAAAGAGGGCAAGAGATTAAGTTTATATCTCTGAGCTGTTGTACTTGTTTATTTTTGTGGCATTGGGATTGAACACACATGCTTACACATGCTAGGCAAGCGATCTTCCAAAGAGCTATTCCCAGACAAACACTTTTGTTATTAGTACATCCATTCTGGAGGGAAATCACTCATGCTCTAATCATTTAATTATCATAATTCCCCTTTAGTTTTGAGAATTTCATCCATATATACAATAAAATATGATATCAACATTCATTTCCTCATCTACTCTACCTAGAGTTTCCCCAATATGTTCCATTTCAAACTTATTTTTATTTAAAAAAAATAAGTGTATTTTTGATAACCTACTAGGTACCCATATAGCTGTTCATATGTGTATGAGTGTGAGTCTATCCATCTGAGCATGGGAAGTCTACCGATAAGAATACTTTTTAAAAAAGTAGTTTCTACACCTATGCATGTATTGGCAGCACAGAGCAGATTCAGTGGGCTTTAAAATGAGCATATAACACTGAGAAGGAGAAGTGATTGTTAGGTAGATTTGATCAAAACACATTTTATACACATATTAAATTCTCAAGCAATAAATTTAAAAGGAAAGGTTCTTTCTCCCCCAACCGCTACCAATTCCCAATAGCTCCCAATAAGGGATGGACCTGGAGATTGTCTTCCCCTAACTGTGCCAGAACTTTTGCTGGCTTGATCTTCCATGGGTCTCATGCGAATAATCACAGCCCTTGTGAGTTCGTGAGTACAATGACCCTGCAATGTCCAGAAGACACACACACAGTATTCACCCCCATCCCTTGGCTCTTAAATTCTATCCATATCCTCTTTATTGATATTCCCTAGGTTTTAGCAGGGAGTAAGCTGAACATTCAGTCTTTTATTCTCAGTACTCTGACCAGTGTGCAGATCTATAATGGATGCTTTCCAATGCAAAAAGAAGATTCTCTGTTCACAGCTGAGAGCAGAGCTGGTCTATGAGTATATTGTGGAAGGATTTTGACATGACCATTTAGCAAAATAACAATGGCAGATCCTACTCTAGGACCTGTGACATCCCCAGTCATGGATTTTGGACCAGGATTAACTAGAGTAGGCATAAAATTCCATATTATGGAGCAGGCCTCAAATTCTATTAGAAAATGGTAAGTTAACCCCTAACAGGCATGGTGCTATTGTACCAGTGGGTACATTTGCTAGGCTGGTAGGTATTGTGACATTCAGGAACCATCTTTGGATAAGACTATTGATGTCCTTTCTCTTCCACCAGCTTGCATAGCACCTTCCAGCATTATGAAAGCTAGGCAAAGGTGGGGCGGGGGGGGGGGAGGATTGTTTCCCGGTTGGTTTGAGATTGATGTTTCTATGTCTTGCAGCCAAAGATGTGTGGTGTCTTAAGCAATAAGGTCTTACCATGTAGTTATGGTAGGTGACCAAGGTCAATAACAACAGTCTGTGTTGTTTTGGAGACCTTTGGGGCCTTTTTAACTAACTCAGGAAGTATCCCACGCCTTACACTGGGAGTTTTACTTAACAATCCCTGTCTTTTGAGAGCAGAATTGTCCACCCATGTAGGATACTTCAGTTCAAACTCTTTTCTTAATGCTATATTTTGGAAATAGCTTACTAACAAGTGGTTTTCTACAATACCTTTTCACACGTTTAGTTTTGGTTAATCTACCCACTATTCCTTCCTCTATGGGAACCCTCTCCCCCATCCCTTCTTAATCCTCCAACCCCCAGTATTTCCACCTCTTTCTTAATAGCATATGTATTCTATTATTTCTCTACTTGTACTTTGAGTTAGGTTGTAAGCTTTCATAAAGCTTTTCATATACCCTTCCTTTGGGTTAGCCCTTCCCCCTATTACCACATCCCATCCTGCTTAAGTCTTTCCATGCCCAGTAGTCTACTTCTCTGCTTCTGTTTTGATATTAACTATTATCTGACCCTTAACTGTCCTCAAAAAGTTTATTTTTTGGTTAGACTTTATCATGAAACAATGTTGAGGTGCAAAATGAAGTGTCTAGCCTGTGCATTTGGGGGACACAATAAAATCAAATAACATTTCCATCTGCAGTAATAACAATAGTAAAGCCCAGAATTCATCTGAATGCAGTGGTTTTCCTTACTACTTGCCTGGAGTCAGAACTGCCACTGGCCAGTCTCCTGTGGTGAGGGGGGGGGGTCAGTTTATTCATGTTCTCTTAAAGCACATCTTTATATATTTTCAAATTGTGGATTTAAAACAAAACAATCTTTGCATTGGCAAAGGTCGTGGAAGAAGGAAAGGGAAGGTGGGCAGGAGAGCACTGATAAATCAATGAAGACTTTGTAGAATCAAGGTCTGTCTATGCCTGGCAGGCATTGACCTTACTTGTTCTTTCCCCGGGGAGTTTTTGCTATTTTGGAGTACTATGTCCCCATCCCAAGCAGGGGTTCTCCTGATGTGGGCAAACATTATTCTACTTGCTGAGTGCTGCAGGCTCCTTCCCAGCTGCTAGACATCTCCTAGCACCACCAGTCCCATTCATCCAAGGATTTATCTTTGTCAGGGCCTATTGGGTCTTTAGACCATCTCCCTCTCTGTGTGGTCCAGATCTAGTTTTGAGAAAAACACTTGTGCATTTTCTGCTTTGATGAACTCTGAGAGTGCAGGTTGTCTCCTATGCAGCAACCTCCCTGCACTCTGAAGTTAGAACATCTGGCCAGCTACTCTCTAACCTCTCATATTTACCAGTGGGAGTCAGATTCCTGTCCACCATATCTCCTGAATATAGAGAAAACATCAAGCCCTCCAAAGATCCCATTATAGCCACTTTCCTCAGGCTTGAGTTAAGGGAGGGAGAGGACAAAGATATACAAAGTACTTACAGCTCTTTCCAGAAATCCCCTGTCTAACTCTCCACTTAGTGTTGGCTTCTTCTGCCTCCTTTGTATGCCAGAGGTGGGTGGTCAGCAAAGAACCACAAAAACAGTTTTCATTACCACCTTTGGCAGTCCTTGCATGCTGGTCTTCCATTGTGCTTGGGATGTGTTATCCATTATCTTGGGACCTTGCATGAAATCTAGACTAATGTGGTTAAATTTCAAAATTATCTTTGATTTTTTTTTTTTCAGGAAAAAACATTGAGGCCTGTACTACTGTTTCTATTTAATGGGTGAATAAACACGTTCAGAGAGGCTAAGAAGTAAACTCTATGAGTTAAAATTGTAGTTAGGATTTAAAAACCTGGTTAATCAGATTTTCAAACTTCAGGGTTTCTTTTTGGTTTTGGTTTTTAAAATCCTATTATACAGACTGACGCTTTGCCCTTGCAATTGGTAGACAACTTTCACAGGCTTAGCACATAGCTGATCATGGACATCAATACTCACTCTGTGTGTTGGATGCTTATTGGATGCCTCAATCGTGCTCAGGAAGGAGAAGAAAGCAGTCATGGGGGGCAGAGGGAGGGAGGGATCTGGGTGGGAGAGGAGACAGGGATGGGAAGGGAACATGATCAGGTAATGCAGGTGGAACAGGACTGAAGCCCTGAGGGCCAGCAGAAAGAATGGAAACAGGCAACCTCAAGGGATAGGAAGTGGGGGGGCACTCTAGAATGTACCGGAGACCTGGGAGGTAAAAGACTCTCAGGACTCAAAGGGAGGGGCCTTGGATGAAGTGCTCTACAGTGGGGAGGGGGAACTTGTAGAGTCCACCTCCAGTGGAGGGACAGAACATCAAATGGACGGATGGAGTTGTCATCCCACAGTCAAAAGCTCTGACCCAAAATTGTTCCTGTCTGAAGGAACTGCAAGAACAAAAATGGAGAGAACATGAGAGAAAGAAGGTCCAGTGATAGGCCCAAATTGGGATCCAGCTCAAGTGGAGGCCTGGGGTCCTGACAAGGTTACAGATGCTATGGAGTACTTGCAGACAGGAGTGTAACATGGCTGCACTCTGAGAGGCCCAACAAGCAGCTGAAAGAGTTGGATGCAGATACTAGCACCCAACCAATTAACAGAAGCTGGGACCCCTGTGGTTGAATGGGGGGAAAGATGGAAGAAGCTGAGGAGGAGGGTGGCCCCATGGGAAGACCAGCTGACCTGGATGCCTGAGCTCTCTCAGACACTGAGCCACCAACCAGGCAGCATGTATCAGCTGATATAAGGCCCCTGGCACATATACAGCAGAGGACTGCCTCATCTGGCCTCAGTGAGAGAAGATGCACCTAAAACTTGAGAGACTTGAGGTCCCAGGGAGTGGGGAGGTTTGGTGGGGTAGGGGTGGGGGATGGGGACATCCTCTTGGAGCTGGGGCTGGGGGAGGAGGTATGGGCTGGGAAGCAGTCCAGGGGGCAGACCAGGTAGGGAATGAAGTCTGGATGTAAAAATGGATTAAAGAATAAAAATAAATAAATTTTTAAAAAAGAACATGTTTCTATTCAAGAACTCATTTGCTAGCATACTGTTCAGATCAAGAGCCGTCCTCGTGACCTGTGAATTGCTTTTGAAGAACCTAGCAACTAGAAGTGCTCCTTTGTGCTTGACCTTAGCACTGCCTCTACCCCCCCGGTTTCTCTCCAAAGCTTTTATTTATTTATTTTCTGTCTTTGTTTGGTCATGCTTATTATTATATTGGATAGAGATCTTTATCATCACCAACAACACACATTCTAAAAGGGTGTATTTGTTTTGGGCATGTGCCTTTATTCTGTTCAGCTCTGTGTTTGCAGCGATTCTTAGTAAATATTGTTTTGCAGTAGAGTTTAGTTGAATTGACTCATTGGCTGAGAAAAGTTAATTTGAGGGTAGGTTGGGCGCCAAGGGAGGGAATGAGAAGGGAAATGTGTACCTATAGAAGCTGTAACAACAGCCAACAATGGCTCATTCTCTCCATTCCCTGGGTGATCCTGCATGAGTCACCCTCTGTCAGCTTCAATTTTCTCCTCTGGCCAATGAGGTTGAGGGTTCCCATCCTGCCAGCCTCACCGGGAGTGTAAGATGAACCTCTGACAATATCTTAGATGTGGAGAGAATTGACGAAGTATCAAACATGTGGGTTTGGTCTGGGAAAACAAAACTTGTGAGTCAGCCTGGGTCCCTGCAGACAGTAGTCTGGGAGGACCCAGAGAGCCACCCAGCCTGTGTGAGTGGCAAACAGAGGTCTCTACTTTCTGGGATAAATTATCAACCAGGCAGAGGCGTCAGGGCTGCTACTCTCTGTCTGGCCTCTTTGGCCATCTTGCTCCATAAGACATAAATCCCCTAGACTCCCCAGTCACTTCCAATATTCATCAGTGCTTAGGTCTTAGCTTTGTTCCCCCTTTCTTTCCTGCTTGCTATTTTATAGGACCATAGGTCAGGGGGGCAGGATCCAGCTACAAATCTCCCAAATCGCCCTCTGCTTGGGACAGAGGGTGTGAGTTGTGGTGGTCTGAGGCAGAAAGCCCCGAGGCAGGGCTAGAAGTACCTTGGAGGCCCTTCAGAAGACAGGATCTGGAATTTGCTATCCTGGTGTGCCCAGAACTGAGAAAGGCCAAGGAGGAAGAAAATGTGAAGAGCCTATAAGGAGTGGTATGGGTCTCATTTCCATCACATTGGTCTGAGTGCCAGTGACTAGGCTTGACACCTAGTTTCACTTTCCTGTTCTTTTTATTATTTTTTTTCTTTTTTGATATTTACTTTATTTACATTTCAAATGTTTCCCCCTTTTCAGGTCTCCCCTTCAGAAACCCCTGTCCCATCCCCCCTCCCCCTGCCTCTGTGAGGGTGCTTCCCCACCCACCCACCCATTCGACTCCTAAGTTTAAGGTGAGGCCCAACCAGAGTGTTCTAGGCCAATGTGTCTCTCTTCTATGACACATCCGGTACTTAGTTTCCATCTCTCTTCACCATCCATGATTGAAGAAGTCACCTCCTCTTCACTGTAACAGTCTCTAACAGGAGATTTAGCAGAGACTAGCTTATTCACCCTGAACCCTCAGCAGCGGTGCTAAGCTTGACTTGTCTGCGCTCATTTAAGGACAGGGTGGGGGAGGAAGCCTTGTTCTTTGATACAGAGATGTTTCTGTATTATAGAAGATTGCTGCACAGGTATACAGCTATCCAACATGAGAAACAGCTTTAGGACAAATTGCAGCCCAATGTCTCCTCTGTTGAGAAGAAAACAAATTCAGGGAGGAAAAGAAACAGGGCTGGGCTCACCCTAGGAGTTAAGGCAGGGCCGGGCATCAGACCAGGTCTTTTGATGTCCTATCTGATGTGCTTTTTGTAATCTTCATGTCTCCATGGCAGAAGAGAGAATGAAGAGCTGAAAAAATTTAGGAATTTCCAATTTAGGAAAACAGAAGCTCAGAGCATGAAAGCATTTGTGCTTAAGATCAGTATGAAAGAAAGAAGGTAGACAGACAGACAGACAGAGATGCTCATATCGGAACTCAAAATGACTTACATGCAAAATAGGAGATGGACATGACTAGCAGTCTGTTTCTCCAGAACACTGCAATATCTACCTCCATTGCATGGTTTGGCAGTGGACTTGACCTCTATCCATGACAGTCACATGATAGAGTAGCATTGGTGGGATGGGGTAATCTTGACTTCCTC
Source organism: Uromys caudimaculatus (assembly GCA_028551405.1). Classification (NCBI taxonomy): domain Eukaryota; kingdom Metazoa; phylum Chordata; class Mammalia; order Rodentia; family Muridae; genus Uromys; species Uromys caudimaculatus. The sequence continues at coordinate 47,904 of JAPYYD010000858.1, read as the reverse complement.
TGGAAGGTAACCTGTTTTGCCTTCTTGGCCTGGCTAACTAGACTTTGCTGTCCTTATAAAGCCTACAGTGATGCAACCATAACCCCTAATACTCTTTCTAGTATCTCTACTGCTACAGAGTTAGTTCACTTGATGATATACTATGAGCTCACGACTTTGACGTATTCCAGTTGAGAACTCAGCCCTCACAGTGACTCTCATTGCACAGAGAAGGATCATGGGGTTTGGCAGATGGCCTGTAGTCGTGTGTGAATGGGGGGAGGAATTAGCAGTGCAAAGCCTGGACATCTTGCTTGGTCAGAGCTCAGCATCATCACTGCTTACTCAGTTCTATCCCCTTTCCTGGTATTTTAGATGTCACCTTGCTTTCTGACCAGATACATCTGTTTATTCACAGATATGTGTCGCACTCCTCCAAGTCTTCAGATAGCCCAAATGCATTTCTGATCCAAGTCTTGTGAAAAGACTGGGGATACTGAGATGAGTGTAGCCTAGTGGGGCCTGACACTGGAGTGAAATGTTCTAGGATGGTGCTGTAAGTATGAAAGAGAAGCATGCTCTGTCTTATGAGTAGTTGGAGCAGGACCCCTAATGGAGGGGGAATGACATGAGAAGCAGGAAAAGCATTGTAGCTGGGGAACAGATATGGAGACGGAAAGGGCTTGTGAGATATGGGATAGTGATGGAGCCAGTGGGGTTTACAAAGAAAAGAGAATGTTTGACTGTGTAAGAGCCACAATGAAGTTGTAACAGATAAGAAGGCTAAACTGATAATTGGTTTTATCCTGGGTAGGCTCTTCTCCCAGAAGACCTGCTTGTCCTCCACATTGGCTGCTGAATTTGAATGGATGCCCAGCAAAGTCAGATGGTTCAATAATGGTAGACTTGCTCAAACTTTTCTGTACAACACTGCAGCTCCTTCCATCAAGGGCCCAGCCCTACTGCACAAAGAACACTCTCTTCCACCTTCAGTTTCTTCCAAGCTAAGATTTTGATGCTTCTGGCTGCATATGGAGATCCTGGCTCTGGGGCGTGTTCAGCTCAGAATTTCTCTAAGCCCTCATGGGCTTCTTACAAAATCTGAGATTTGGGCCAGACCCCACTTTCCCAACACTTGTCTAAATCACTTCCATGCCTTTGAGGCTTATTACACCTTCCTACCTCTCACCACAGCCAGAAGAATCTGTAGCTAAGACGGGAAGAATCAAACATCGCAAAAGGCAACGCTGATAGATATGGGGTTTGCCTGCAAGAGGGGAGAGAGCTCACCCTTAGCCCCGGGAGAACTGCCCCAATGTATTGCTATAAACAGTTTTAATAACTCTGGGCATAAAGTCTCAGTTCTATTTTTCTAGTTATATTCAAACATGAAGCAAATAACATACTTGATTGGAGGCTATTAAACTTGTCCTCACTGATTGCCAGGGGCTCAGGAAGCCTGTAGGGTGTGGCTTCTTTTGGTTGATTTCTCTCCTCTTCATTCTAGTAGTATAACACTTGTGCCATAAGGCCATGTTCACACCTGAGACCCATCACTCCCTCCTGCAGCTTGCTCACATCCAGCTTCCCTGGATGCTTCATCCAGAGCCTCTGATAACAGTTTTCTGGCATTGTTCATTGTCCTGGAATCACAGTGCTTCAGATTCTAAAACTTAATCAGTCTGGACTATTAATGTCTAAAATCATAAATTGTAAGAAACTCATAATTATCCACTGTCTGAAAGTTGACAACAAGGAGAATCAAGATATTGAATGACAGAAATATGAAACGGTGAGGAATTCAGCATGCATGCATGAGGCCTCTGCAGTGAGAATCAGACCAGGCCAGGCATATTCTGCTAACTGGTGATGATTAACAGCAGTGGCAGTCAGAACCCCCAGCAGAAGGGTAGGGAGAAGGACAGAGATGTGTTTTAGTTGGCCGCACATACTCACAAGTCTCCTGTCACGTCTTTGAGTCTCTTGGGCAAGGGGTCAATAAAAATTGAGTTAGTGCTATTATACAAACAGACACTTATAATTACAATTCTGGACTCCCAGCTTTAGAATTTAAGATTTCTAGAATTTTAGGCTATCAGAGTTTTAGACGAGAACCTAGAGTGTTATAGATTAGCAGAATGATAACATTTGAAAATTGCAAGCTATAATAACTGAATGGACCTCCAACTGTGTCTAGCTGAGTTTTCCCCTAGTGGAATAGGTTAAGGTTTGGGGAAAGTCTAGGTTCCAGAAAGCTTGCTGGAGGTCACTGCAAGTTTTATAGAGCATTGCAATATCTGAAGTTCTAGCTGAATGTGGCAAGAGACAGGGAAGGAGAAACCACAGTACACGGCTACCACTGAGCATACCAAAAGCATCTCAGCCAAATGCTTCTCAGTACAACTACCATAATATTAGGAGATACCCAGCTTGGTATTCCTATTTGTCATAACTAATTTTCTATCTGTAACAGACTATCTGGATGATTGATAATGAACATGAACTTTATGGCTCTGAAGGCTGAAAAGTGTAAGAGCTTTGCACCGATACCTGATAAGGGCTTTATATTGCATCATTCCATGGGGGAGTGCAGAAGGGCAGGAGAGGCTGAGAGAAGGAGATAACAGGAAATCAGGGTAGTCAGGCTCACTCCTATAACAAAGTTACTGTTAGAGTAAGTAACCTATGCCTGTAATGATGATGTCAATCCATCTAGGAAGGCAATGCCCTTAGGATCGGGCTACCTCTTATTAGGAGTCACCTCCAAGCTCAGTTGTAATGGGAGTTAAGTTTCCAGCACGTAAACTTTGAGAGACGCATTGAAGCTTTAGCATAATGTTATGTTGAGGAATCATAGCTCTGGAAAAGGAAAGATCTTTTCTCAGTCTGAAGCAGACAATACATGACAGATCAAACCTGGATCTACCCATATTGCTCAGCCTTCACCCAGTGAGTTCCCATCCCTGGTGTCAGTCTTGGACTGAGGGCTCTCATCTCTTAGACTTGACAGCTTTATAGAAAATAGCTAATACATCACTTAAATGTAACTGCAAGGGACAATGAAGAAAAGAAATAGATTATGTGAAGAGAACTCTGTACAGAATACATGGTGGGGCCCGTGTGTGTGTGTGTGTGTGTGTATTTTTCTCTAACCTAGTTCTGATTTTGTCACAAGCCGTATTTATATTCTCCATAGATCTGGCACAAAGACCCTTTTGCACAAAGCAAGACTTCCGTAGAGCTGCAGACTAACCCTCAACTCTGTCCACAGACTGAGCCTTAGCTTCAATAACAAAGTAAGCTAAAATAATTAATTAGGACAACACTGGACATATTTGGTACTAAGTAGTCCATAGGCCATTTTCTGTACTGAGCCAAACCTTGCAGTGTGAGGAAAGGACAGTAGACCCTGGTGTACCTCACTACAGAGAATCTTGGTTTCATGAGGAGAAAGTCTGCAAGAAAAACTGCATTTAAGATTTCTCTGCCATGGTAGATGAGAAGTGACATAGATAACTGATAATTTTTAGGTATAGTTTTAGGGCATATAGAGCACATTCTTCTATTTTTTTATCTTAAGGACTATCTCCTCACAGGAAATCCCAAGCCCACTTTCTTCTGTGACTCTTTGTTGGCAAAGGAGGCCTCTGTTCCAAATCCTCTCTGCCTGGTTGGATAAATGTTTACTTATGGGGATAATAGTCACACTTTATCAGTCAACATAGACTAACTTTTGAGCAAACAGCTCACAAATTGCAGTAAAGTTAATTTCTTCCTTATGCCATTGACAAATGTGGAATGTGCTATCCTCTACACGGTCCTTCAGAACCCAAGCTCCTTCCATTATGTGGCTCTGAAATCTTCTACAGTAATGGTTTTCAACCAGGATGACTATTCACTCCCTGCCCTAACCAGAGGTCATATGGAAACGTCGAGAGACATTTTCATGTTACTTCTACCAAGAGTGGAGACACTATTGGCATCTAGTACGTAGAGACCAAGGGTGCTGCCTGACATCCTATAGTGCACTGGACATCCTCCAAGGATTCCCAAGGTCATTGGTACTGAGGTTGAAAAGTCCTGAGGTATGATCTTCTGGGATCATTTAGTAAAATGATGAAGAAAAGAGACAACTAGAGAATTGTATCTGGCAGGATATGTAGCCTAGTTTTACATCAATTCGACACAAGGTAGAATAATTTGTGAAGAAGGAACCTCAGCTAAGTAAAGCCCCCATCAGACTGTGAGTGAGCCTATGATATATTTTCTTGATTAATAATCGATTTGCAGGGCCCAGCTCTTTGTAGTGAGGGTCTGCTTGGACTAGTGGTTCTAGGTACTATAAGAAAGGCTGAGCAAGCAATGAGAAACAAGCCCGTAAGCAGCCCTCCTTCATGACCTCTACATTAGTTCCTGAATTTAGGTTGACTTTCTGCCCTGATTTCCCTAAATGATAGACTTCCAATCATATAGGATGAAATAAACCCTTTCCTCCACAGTCACTTTTAGTCATGGTGTTTTATCATAGCGATAGAAAGCCTTACTAAGATAGAGGACTTTATGGGTCTTCACAAAAAGTGGAGTACAGCCCTTCCACTGGAGTAAGCCAGGCTGGACAAAGCATTGTAGCTGGTGAGGAGAGGCTTGCTGAGCATCTATCCAGGCTCTGCCATAAGGCTACGTGTCTCTAACTCTAATCCATAAAAGTACTATTTTGGCCTGCCTCTGTAGTCTCTTTCATTTCTCAGACAACTCAGATTTGATTAGCTATGGACTCTAGCACTGGATAAACCAAACTGATTTAGCTCTTTGCTTCTCCATGTGCTATCCTATAACAGGGTTAATAAACTTGACCTTACAAGGGTCACTACGAGGATCTCTTCTGTTCTGTTTTGAATCTACATTCTGAACCCTTTTAAACTTGAACGAGGTTCTCGAGTACCCAGTTCCAGAAAGGGAAATTTCATAGTCATCATGGAACTCAGTTCTCCAAGAGAGGAAAAGAAAAATCTTGCAAGGAGTTTTAACTCCTAGATTGGCACAAGTAGGATTCTGAGAACTTCTTGGTTACTCAGAAATCCTGCCCCCATCCCCATGAAAATGGCTGTAGAAAAGGACCTTTGATTAAGAGGAAAGGCACTCGACTTCAAATCTGAGGCCTGCTTTTCAGTGGTTATGTGCCCCTTGGAAGCAATCCCTCTCAGGATCATAGGGTCCTTGTTATAAAGTGGGCAAGGTGACTTTCTTGTTAACCCTGAGTTGACAGAGGCTTACCTGCTGCTTACTTTTCTTTCTCCATCTCTTTCCACCTATGAGTTAACATCCTTTTCTTGGCATCAGCATCCCTTTAAAGAACGGGGTCTTTTTGGCAAGGGAAGGGCACAGTGGAGGTGGTTGGTTTAATGACCATCTCCTCTCCTGGGGAGTCCGGTTGGCAGAGGGAAGCACTCAGGAGTTTGTCATAAATAAGTAGGTCCTTGTTCTCACTCTGTCAGGAAGAAGCCTGGGCTGTGATTGATGTGGCCCATTTGGGCAGCAATGGGAGCCCGGAAGAATGCTCACTGGCAGATGTGCTTGTAAAGATTCACATAAACCCCAGCCTGGCTGGGAGCCAGGTTCTTGGTCATCCTTGCAAGGCTTGCTCTGGAGTGTCTAAGAGGAGAGAGAAATGGTTTTGCCAGGTGAGAAGTGAGAGGCTGGTCTGTGAAGATGCACAGTGGAGAATAGGCTCTGGATAATGGTAGAGAGAGAAACTACCAGAACATTCAGTGGATTCTTTTTTACAAGGCTCACTTTCTCTTTCCTTCTTTTTTGTCAGAACATCCAGGAGTGGACTCAGCCTACTCAAGGCATTGTGAAAATCTGCTTGAACTGGCACAAACCACACAGGAGTTGAATATTTAACTTGTTTTTGGTCAAAGCTAAATAATTGTGTGTTAAAAATTATGTTCAGCCTAGAAAAACATTACACATAAGAGAACTGTCTGTATCTCTCTGGTTAGCAACAGTGGATGTTGAAAGGAAGAAGAAAAGAGGAAGGAAGGATGTGGGGGAAGAGCCCAAGACAAAACTGCTGACTTCAAGATCCGGCTGACCCAACTCTTAATTCCCTCAAGGGAGAAGTCATTAAAGATTTGTTAACTTAGCTCAAGATACAGCTTGAAGCTTTTTGGGCCCATGGCCACCTCTACCTACTCTCCACTTGTGAAGCTGCTTCAGAGCATTAGTCCATCAGTAAGCTCCCTCTCCTCTGCTGGTCTTTTGTCTAGCTGAGCTTGAGGCTGCCCTGCAACTGTCAACAAGTGGGACCTGATACTTTCTTAGGAGGGAAGTAAAAATTGCAGTCACATATAACCTTCTTCACAACATTCAAGCATCTCAGCTCAACATCTGTGCTAATAGACAAGTCAGGAGAGTAGGGAAATATGTCATAGTCTTTGTGGGAAATACAGACTTTCCAGGAGAGAGCCATTCTTCTCTCCTGATCTTTCCTACCTTGATCTCTGAGAGGAAAAAAGGGGCGAAGGGAAGGGAGAGAAAGAGGGACAGGAAAAGAGGCTAGAAACACCTAAAAGAAGCGGGAACCTAGAAAAAAGAGGGTCAGAGAGAAGCTCACTCCCACATTAGAAGCTTCTGATATGCTGAGCCTGCATGGCCATCCTAGACTTAGACTGCAGTGTCACGAAATTCAGAGGACTCCTAGAAAGAGCTCACCTTCTGTTCATTGGGATTAGAGGGTGTGCATGAACTTGAGACTGGTAGTTACTGAAGCATGTTTAAAAAGAAATCAACCTTATGGAATAGAATTGATTTATTAGACACATCTATAGTATCTAGTTTTACAAGTGCTAACATTGTCTACAGTCATGAAGCTGTTGCCTCTATGGAGATAATGAACAGATCCATTACCTCTAGGATTCTTTTGTGAGATTGTTTTTAATGAAATTTTTTTATTTTCGTGAGACTTTCATACATGAGAACTGTATTTCTGTCATCTTGAGCTCTCCATCTTCTCCTCCCACATCCCCTTCTCTTGTAAAAATTGCCTATGACTCATCCCTATCCATCTATTATCAAAATCATGTCTGTCTAGCTTCTTTGATCCAGTAGGAATATGCAGAGATTCAGCCATGCTGCTGCTGTACTACTAATTCATTTTTTTCTGTAATGGAGCTCTACAATACATTTATACAACAAAGTATCTGCTTACCCAGTGGTGGTCCTTTGTGTTATTTCTGGATTAAAATTATAACATATGACTATTTATACCTAAGCTACTGTAGAGTCGTTTCTATATCCTCAGTGGACTAGTTACCAAATTGTTCTTTGAAGTCATTGTACTATTTATGTTCTCTTCAGTAGTGTATAGGAACTCAGGTTCTCCACATTCTTTCTAATAATTAATATTTTAATTATAGCCATTTTAGTATATGTTTAATGTTTTCCCATCATACGTTTAAAATCACTAATGATGATAAACATGCTTTTATATACATATTGACTATCCATATATAATGTTCATAAAATGTCTGTTCAAATGTGTTTCCCATTTTTTATTGTTTGAGAACTTCATACACGAATATAATGCATTCTGACCAAATTTATCCAACACAGTCTTCTATCTAATTCCTCCCCTATTCCCTATAACCTTTCCCTTCAAGCTTTATATGAGATTCTTCTAACTCCACTGAAGCCACTTGGTACTGGCTGTATGGACATAGGTGTCTGTTCGTCTACTAGAGCATGGGTAGCCTATCAGGAGCCATATCACTGAAGAAAACTGACTTTCTACCAGTATCCAACAATTGCCCCTATCTCCTGAGCTAGGGAATGGGACTTCATGAGTCCGTCCTCAACTCATGATGTGAATTTGCCTGGCCTGATCTTGTGAAGATCTTATACATGTAGTCATCAATACTGTAGTTCATGTCTATAATGACATTGCAATATCTGTCAAATACTGTTTCTTGTAGTTGTCCACTACCTCTGGTTCTCACAATCATTTTACCTCCTCTTCCTAAATGATCCATGAGCATTAGGGATAGGGGTGGGATATAGATACCCCATTTAGAGCTGGGGACTCCACAGTCTCTTACTCTCTGCATATTGACCAGTGAGTCTCTCTATTAATCACCATCTATTGCTACTAGTACAAAAAAGATTCTCTAATGAAGATTGAGAGATGCAATAATTTATGACTATAAAGATAATAACTTAGGGAGAAGTTTAGTACGATGTCAGTTAACATAGTATAAGTGTATGTAACAATAGTATAAAGGTATTTCTTAGAACCTATGACCTAGTCAGCCACAGGTTTTTGGCCCAGTTGATAGTATGAGACATGAGTTCCAAATATAATCATAAATTGGTTGTTTATTTTCATACCATTCATGCCAATATTACACCAGGGGGGCATATCTTGTCAGGCATATTGTTATTGTAGTTCAAAGGATTCACCACTGGGTAAAACTGTTAATAACTTTTCTTCTCTGAAAATGATGCATAGAATCTTTCAGCACTGTGAAAGTTAGCCAGAGGGATGTAGCTGCCAGGTTGGTGCAGTTTGATTTTACCACATCCTACTACACAAGTATGTGGCATTTGCAGCAATAGGTTCGTCCAATAAGTTCTGAAGGGTAACCAAGGAAATAGGTAAGAGAAGAAAATTAAAGGGGCAAAATATGGAAAAAATGTCAAGCTATCATTTGCAGTTTGAACCACTTTTAAGTTCACAGCTCAACAGTTTAAGGTGTGTTCACATTGCCAAGCAGCAGATCTCTTCAGCATGCATTGAGATTTTAATGTGATGCTTACTCTGCATTCTTTGGAAAATCTCCACTTGGCCTTGATATAGTATACTTTTAATATTTTGGATTTTATTTGTTAAATTTTAAGATGGATTTGATTTGCTATTTTTCTGATTTTGCATCTGTTTTTGGAAGACACTGGTTTTTAGTTTTCTGGTAATATCATTATCTGGTTTCAGCATCAGGGAAATGCTGGCATTAGATAATAAGTTGAGAAGCATTTCTCCTTCAATTTTCTGTGTAGGAGTAGTATTGCTCCTTTCTTTAATTCATGATAGAGTTCAGCAGTGAAGACAGTTGAGTTTTCTCTGTGGAAAAATTTTAAGTTATAAATACCGTGTCACCAAATAGATATAGAGATATTAAAGTTATCTTCACCTTAATATCTTTTTCATGGAGTGAGACAAGTAATATTGTTCAAATATTATAAAATATTCTATTAGTTGGATAACTAAAATGGACCAACTCCTTAAATCACTCTCTCTCTCTCTCTCTCTCTCTCTCTCTCTCTCTCTCTCTCCCTCTCTTAAATATAATCTGTTCATTTCATATTGTGTTACTTGTATGTGTGTTTCAGAGCTGACCATTTCGTACTGGGCAACCAATTGGTGTTCTCTTCTTTGGGAAAGGCCACATCTCCTGGCCCAGGTTTCTTCAGTTGCATTTAGTTCTTGTGCAGGGTTGAGGCCTCTTGGGATTTTTCTGGTCCACCTTGTCATGCTCATTGGTGTCATCCCTGTTTAGCTTACATTTGAGCAGTCATGTTGGTGATTCTTTATGGGTGTAGCTTCTAATATTACTAAGAGACATGATCTCACAGCAAACTCAGATCTGAAGGATCTGATTCTTAAAACCTTTCTGTTATCTCTTCTCCAAGGTTCCTTGAGCCTTCCATGTGGGAGTGCTTTGTAGATGTATGCATTGAGACTTAGCTCCACAGCTCTGCATTTTGATTGGTTGTATTTTTCTGTAATGGTCTCAGCCTATTGCATAGACAGGCTTCCTTGATGAGGGGTGAAGAATAAACTTATATGTGAGCATAAGGACAAATATTTATAGTATAGTTAGGGATTATTCTTTTTTAGAGAGTGATGGCTGTAGGTTCCCCTTTAATATTCATAAATTCAGTAGCACTGGGTAGTTAACTTTTGAACAAATAGAATACAGTTGTCAATTGTTTTGACAGCCTAATTTACTAATTATGAATCTACCCCATTCCTTGAAGTATTTTATTTAATTGTTCTCTCCCCCTTCTTACTTCTTTGCATGCCTAGTGATCTTTGATTAGATGCCAGAACTGTGACTTTTACCTTGTTGGGTGGTAGATAATCTTATTCCTATAAATCTCTTTTAGCTTTGTTCTGGGATATATTAAACAACTTAGGAAGAGTTTGATCTTTTTGTGTCTTGCTTTTATGATTTGTTTGGCATGTCTGAGCAGTCTATGGGGAATTATTCCCCACCACTAAACAAGACTTTTCAGTATAGTGCCAGTGAATTATGAGTCTTTTGCATTTACTGGGGGAGGAGACAGATCCAATATTCTTATCCAGTGTGAACATCAATGTTCCTTTATCTCAGATTTTCCTGTCCTCCATGTCTGTTTTTTTAGTACTTCAATATAGGGGTCCCCTGTAGATCATCCTACATGTAGCTCTTTAAAAATCAGTGCTGTCACCTCTAACCTACTTGACTTCCCCAACTCTTAGCTCTTAGCAAACTCTTCCCAATTTAAGGGCCTCTTGGCTCTACTCAGCTGTCCTTTTGCTGCCACTGGCCTGGAATCTTCCTGGAGACAGCATGCAGGATGGTCATCCTAGCCCTTGCATGATTTGTAGATGCTCTCTGCGGAATCACTAATTTTTGTTTTCTGATGACCAGTATCTGGAAAACTGCTGATTCTGTTACTTTGTCTGTTTGTTGCTTGTTGGTAGGAAGGTAATCTTGACCCTGGAAATTTCATTTCAGATGAAAGTGTAAAACGCCCTAATGTCACTTGTTTGCACAGATTTCTGCAGCCTGGGAGATGGTGGAGCAACCCACTAGTTAAAATGACATTGTGAACTCCAGTGAAGTTCTCTAGGAAAGAAGAAAATATTCTTATTCACACCCACTTTACCAACTTCCTTTCAGCCCCTGATGTTAATGAGTGTCAAAGCTCCATTGCACAAGAGCAGAAGTCAAAGAAGCATGTGGATGCCGGGATCACTTTGGACCATACAAGGTGACATCTAGCCAGAGAGGAAGCCCATAGTATTCACTCTGATGGGGATAAAAAACAAGGTTGCTTCATCCTATGGAGTCTTCAATATCAGAGGGAGATAACATAAAGATAAGCATCTGTGTCCAAGTCTATATAACTCCATATGTCACCTTATCTAATAGGAGACCTATATATGGAAGCCACCAGCAGGAGAGGACTGAGATAGAAACAGAGGGGGAGCAGGGCTCTTCCTCCCATCACAAGCAGCCTCTTGTGTAAGTTGAACACCTTGGCTTCTTATTTCCTTTCTTCCTCAATCTGAATGGCACTGGACCTAAGAAAAGAAAAAGACAAGACCACGCCCCTTCTAGTTAACACTACACCCTCTCATTAAAACCGCACCCCTTCTCATTTAGACCACATCCCCTTATCATCCTTTCCACTGGAGTTGGGCAAACAGGAAAGGAAATGATGGGGAAATTAGATGTGAGAGTGGAATTGTGAACTGAGCTGGAGTGGACTTTTGGTAACTGATGCAAAAGCAATAGGGCCTGTCTGGAGATATTAGGAGATGAGGCTGAAGGGTTGGGCAGATCATGGTCAGTTGCAGAAGCTAGAGGGAAAACAACAACAACTGAGCTATTCATCTTTAGATGCCAATGAATTAAGTCTCAAAAGCTGGTCTCATCTGATCTGCTACCAGCAGCTGCTGTAGGCCAAGGACACCTTGTGCTGAGCATATCTTACTTCTCATTGCTCTAAGAGCTACTGCTGTCATCAACTACTCCTTATTATTATGAGTGAAAAAAAACCAAGCAAATCAGAATATGGTCACATCCTCCACTGCATCTTTACTGTAACTCTTTCACTAGGCATCTGTTTATCACCTCAAGAAGTATATCCTTGCAGAGCAAGGTCTACTTTTCTCATTCAGAGGAGAAAGAAAGGAAGGTCTTGTTTTCTTTCTTAACTGAGAGAAAGCCCACACTTGACATGAACAACTATCCTGATTTTCCAAACACATTATTTTTGGATCCATTGCTGGAAGTGTCAGAGTGAAGATTTAAGTTCATCTTAATCTGAGAACAAGTTCTCCAGAGGAGATATCAGAAACCATTCACTCTGCCTGGGGCTGCATAACTTTAGTACACTATGCAGTACCTTTTGTGTGCACCAGGGGGCAGGTACTGTTTCTGAAATGGGGAGAGGCAATTACATAACTCTACCTATGTATGGGTCTGAACCCAGCTCATCTAGAACAGCTATAACACAGATGCTCAGGTCTGTCTTGGGATTCTGACTCCATGGGTCAAGTTTGGAGCCCAGGCATATACATTTTTAACTATGCAGGTTAACTCTGAGTAAGCTTGTCTCAGGTACTTGTATCCTTGTTTAAACATTCCAGACAGCAGTAGCTACCTGCAATTGTGAAGCCTGGAGCTGTAGCACAGCTCACCATGATGGTTTCCTGGAACTGGGGGCAAGGGGATTTCTCAACATGATGAGCTCCCAAATAACCATAAACTGTGTAGAACATGTTTTTGCTTGACTCGGGATTCACAGTCAGGCAGCCTGTCTCCAGAATCCATGCTTCAGTGGTACTCAGTGTGCCTTCCTGCTGTCACATAATCCAGATGCTTCCCTCTGAATTCAAGCTCTGATGCATTTCTGTGCCCTCTGCTCCACTTTCTCACAGTTCTTGGGCAAATCAAAACCTCTCTGCTAATCCTCTAAGATGTCAAAGAACACCAGAGTCATACAAAATGTTGAAAATATTTTGTTGCCAAAGTTGAGGAAGATCCCGGAATAGACTCCAGCTCCACTGTGAGTGCATCAGGGATAAGTGGGGATGCAGATCCAATGAATAGGGGATTGGTGTATAGAAAATGTTATGAAGAAGCAGTAGGAATCTCTCTCTCCTTTACTCCCTTCCTCCCTCCCTCCACTGTCTGTGTGTGTGTGTGTGTGTGTGTGTGTGTGTGTGTGTGTGTGTATGTGTGTGTGTATGTATGTGTGTGTGTGTGTGTATGGTTCTTCTGTGTATGGTATGGGATTCTGGCTGAGCTTAGCTACTAGCATTCTTTGGACGAATCATCTGAGGTGATCATATACACAAACTTGGGTGAGGAATGAGAATATTGATTAGACATTGATGGTGATTATGGAATAAAGGTGAAAGATTCTTACTAAACTGCTTTGGTAGCATTATGTAAAATTGGATTTTACAAGGCACTTTATACGTTGGCCTAGGAGAAGGTTCAGAAGTCTGACAAAAATTTAGCCAAGCAGAGAAAGTCATTGAACTGAGGTAACAGTTTCAGTAATTCTGTGTGAAATGGCAAGAGAGTGTATCTTCTCTTCCTGATTTCTTTTATCTTTTCTTTTTTTTTATTGGATATTTTCTTTATTTACATTTCAAATGTTTTCCCCTTTCCTGGTCTCCCCTTCAGAAACCTCCTATCCCATCTCCCCTCCCCCTGCCTCAATGAGAGTGCTCCCCCACCCACCTACCCACTCCTGTCTGCCTATCCTGACATTCCCCTACACTGGGGCATTGAATCCCCTCAGAACCAAGGGCCTCTCCTCCCACTGATGTCCAACAAGGCCATCCTCTGCCACATATGCAGCTGGAGGCATGGATACTCTTTGGTTGGTGGTCCAGTCCCTGGGAGCTCTGGGGGTCTGGCTGAATGACACTGTTGCTTCCCCCTATGGGGCTACAAACCCCCTCAGCTCCTTCAGTCCCTTCTCCAACTCCTCCATCTGGGACCCCACACTCAGTCCAATGGTTGGCTGTGAGCATCCACCTCTGTATTTGTCAGGCTCTGGCAGAACCTCTCAGGAGACAGCCATATCAGGCTCCTGTCAGCAAGCACTTCCCAGCATCCACAATAGCATCTGTGTTTGGTGACTGTATATGGGATGAATCCTCAGGTGGGGCAGTCTCTGGATGACCTTTCTTTCAGTCTCTGCTCCACATTTTGTCTCCATATTTCCTCCTGTGAGTATTTTATTCTCCCTTCTAAGAAACACTGAAGCATCCACATTTTGGTCTTCCTTCTACTTAGGCTTCATATGGTCTATGAATTGAATCTTGGATATTCTGAAATTTTGGGCTAATATCCACTAATCAGTGAGTACATACCATGCGTGTTCTTTTGTGATTGAGTTACCTCACTCAGGATGATATTTTAAATCCATTTGCCTGAAAATATCATGAAGTCATTGTTTTAATAGCTGAGTAGTATTCCATTGTGTAAATGTACCACATTTTCTGTATCCATTCCTCTGTTGAGGGACATCTGGGCTGTTTCCAGCTTCTGGCTATTATAAATATGTTTGCTATGAACATAGTGGAGCATGTGTCCTTATTACATGTTGGAGCTTCTTCTGGGTATATGTTCAGGAGTGGTATAGCTGGGACCTCAGGTAGTACTATGTCCAATTTTCTGAGGAACTGCCAGACTGATTTCCAGAGTGGTTGTACCAGCTTGCAATCCCACCAGCCATGGAGGAGTGTTCCTCTTTCTCCACATCCTCACCAGCATCTGCTGTCACCTGAGTTTTTGATCTTAGCCATTCTGACTGGTGTGAGGTGGAATCTCAGGGGTTTTTTGATTTGAATTTCCCTGATGACTAAAGATGTCGAACATTTCTTTAGGTGATTCTCAGCCATTTGAGTTTCCTCCGTTAAGAATTCTCTGTTTAGCTCTGTTACCCATTTTTTAATAGGATCACTTGCTTTTTTGTAGTCTAACTTTCTGAGTTCTTTGTATATATTGGATATTAGCCATCTATTGGATGTAGGATTGGTAAAGATCTTTACTCAATCTGTTGGTTACCATTTTGTCCTATTGACAGTGTCCTTTACCTTACAGAAGCGTTGCAAATCTATTAATTCTCATTTGTCGATTCTTGGTCTTAGAATATAAGCCATTGGTGTTCTGTGCACATGTGTTCAAGGCTTTTCCCCACTTCTCTTCTATTATATTCAGTGTATCTAGTTTTATGTGGAGGTCCTTGATCCACTTGGACTTGATCTTTGCATAGAGAGATAAGAATGGATCAATTTGCATTCTTCTACATGCTCCCCTCCGGTTGAACCAGCACCACTTGTTGAAAATGCTGTCTTTTTTCCACTGTATGGTTTTAGCTCCTTTGTCAAAGATCAAGTGACCGTAGGTATGTGGGTTCATTTCTGGGTCTTCAATTCTGCTCTATTGATCTCCTGCCTGTCACTGTACCAACAAAATGCAGTTTTGTTTTGTTTTTTTTTTATCACTATTGCTCTGTAATACAGCTTGAGGTCAGGGATGGTGATTCCCCCAGAAGTTCTTTTATTGTTGAGAATAGTTTTTGCTATCCTGGGTTTTTTGTTACTCTAAATGAATTTGAGAATTGCCCTTTCTAACTCTATAAAGAATTGAGTTGGAATTTTGATGGGGATTGCATTGAATCTGTAGATTGCTTTCAGCAAGATGGTCATTTTTACTATATTAATCCTGCCAATTCATGAGCATGGGAGACCTTTCCATTTTCTGAGGTCTTCTTTGATTTCTTTCTTCAGAGACTTGAAGTTCTTGTTGTACAGATCTTTCACTTGTTTGGTTAGAGTCACACCAAGATACTTTATATTGTTTGTGACAATTGTGAAGGGTACCCTAACTTCTTTCCCAGTTTGTTTATCCCTTGAGTATAGGAAGGATACTGATTTGTTTGATTTAATTTTATATCCAGACACTTTGCTGAAGTTTTTATCAGCTGTAGAACTTCTCTGGTGGCATTTTGGGGTCACTTAAGTATACGATTATATCATCTGCAAATAGTGATATTTTGACTTCTTCCTTTCCAATTTGTATCCCTTTGACCCCTTTTGTTGTCTAATTGCTCTAGTTAGAACTTCAAGTACTATATGAATAGATAGGGAGAGAGTGGGCAACCTTGTCTAGTCTCTGATTTTAGTGGGGTTGCTTCAACTTTCTCTCCATTTAGTTTGATCTTGGCTACTGGTTTGCTGTATATTGCATTTACTGTGTTTAGGTATGGACCTTGAATTCCTGATCTTTCCAAGACTTTTAACATGAAGGGATGTTGAATTTTGTCAAATGCTTTTTCAGCATCTAATGAAATGATCATGTGGTCTTTTTCTTTGAGTTTGTGTATGTAGTGGATTACATTGATGGATTTCCGTATATAGAACCATCCCTGCAACCCTGGGATGAAACCTACCTGATTGTGGTGAATGATAATTTTAAGGTGTTCTTGGATTTGTTTGGAGAGAATTTTATTAAGTATTTTTGCATCAATATTCATAAAGGAAATTGTTCTGAAGTTCTCTTTTCTTGTTAGGTCTTTGTGTGGTTTTGGTATCAGCATAACTGTGGCTTCATAGAATGAACTAGGTAGTGTTCCTTCTGTTTCTATTTTGTGGAATAGTTTGAAGTGTATTGGTATTAGGTCTTCTTTGAAGGTCTGATAGAAGTCTGCCATAAACCTATCTGGTCCTGGGCTTTTTTTGGTTGGGATTATTTTAATGACTGCTTCTATTTCTTTAGGGGTTATGGGACTGTTTAGATGGTTTATCTAACCCTGATTTAACTTTGGTATTTTGTATCTGTTTAGAAAATTGTCCATTTCATCAAGATTTTCCAGTTTTGTTGAATATAGATTTTTGTAGTATGATATGATGATTTTTTGAATTTCCTCAGAATCTGTTGTTATGCCTCCCTTTTCATTTCTAATTTTGTTAATTTGGATACTGTCTCTGTGCCCTCTGGTTAGTCGGGCTAAGGGTTTATCTATCTTGTTGATTTTCTCAAAGAAGCAGCTCCTGGTTTTGTTGATTCTTTGTATAGTTCTTTTTGTTTCTACTTGGTTGATTTTAGCCCTGAGTTTGATTATTTCCTGCCTTCTACTCCTCTTGGGTGTATTTTCTTCTTCTTGTTCTAGAGCTTTCAGTTGTGCTGTCAAGCTGCTATGTATCCTCTCCCCAGTTTCTTTTTGGAGGCACTCAGAGCTATGAGTTTTCCTCTTAGCACTGCTTTCATTGTATCCCAATAATTTGGGTATGCTGTGCCTTCATTTTCATTAAATTCTAAAAAGTCTTTAATTTCTTTCTTTATTTCTTCGTTGACCAAATTATCATTAAGTAGGGTGTTGTTCCACTTCCATGTGCATGTGGGCTTTCTGTTATTTTTGTTGCTATTGAAGACCAGCCTTAGTCTGTGGTGATCTGATAGGATGCATGGGATTATTTCAATCTTCTTGTATTTGTTGAGGCCTGTTTTGTGACTGTTTATATGGTACCTTTGGAGAAGGTACCATGCAGTGCTAAGAAAAAGGTATATTCTTTTCTTTTAGGATGAAATGTTCTATAGATATCTGTTAAATCCATTTGGTCCATAACTTCTGCTAGTTTCATTGTGTCTCTGTTTCGTTTGTGTTTCCATGATCTGTCCATTGATGAGAGTGGGATGTTGAAGTTTCTCACTATTATTGTGTGGGGTACAATGTGTGCTTTGAGCTTTAGTAAAGTTTCTTTTATGAATGTAGGTGCCCTTGCATTTGGAGCACAGATGTTCAGAATTGAATTTTCTTCTTGGTAGATTTTTTTCTTTGATGTGTATGAAATGTCCTTCGTTATCCTTTTTGATAACTTTTGGTAAAGTTGATTGTATTTGATATTAGAATGGCTACTCCTGCTTATCTCTTGGGACCATTTGCTTGGAAAATTGTTTTCCAGCCCTTTACTCTGAAGTAGTGTCTGTCTTTGACACTGAGGTGCACTTCCTGTATTCAACAAAATGCTGGGTCTTGTTTATGTATCCAGTCATTTAGTCTATGCCTTTTTAATGGAGAATTAAGTCCATTGATGTTAAGAGAATATAAGGAATAGTGGTTGCTGCTTCCTGTTAATTTTGATGTTAATTTTATGTTTGTGTGGCCATCTTCTTTTGAGTCTGTTGAAATAAGATGACTGTCTGTCTTTTTCTAGGGTGTAATTTCCATCCATGTGTTGGAGTTTCCCATCTATTATCCTTTGTAGGGCTGGATTTGTGGAAATATATCTTATAAATTTGTTTTTGTTATGGAATATCTTGGTTTCCCCATCTATGGTAATTGAGAGTTTTGCTGGATATAGTAGCTTGGGCTGGCATTTGTGTTCTCTTAGAGTCTGCATGAGATCTGCCCAGGATCTTCTAGCTTTCATAGTCTCTGCGAGAATTCTTGTGTAATTCTGATAGGTCTGCCTTTATATGTTACTTGACCTTTTTCCCTTACTGCTTTTAATATTCTTCCTTTGTTTTGTGCATTTCGTGTTTTGATTATTTTGTGACAGGAGCCATTTCTTTTCTTGTTCAATCTATTTTGAGTTTTGTAGGCTTCTTGTATGTTTATGGGCATCTCTTTCTTTAGGTTAGGGAAGTTTTCTTCTATAATTTTGTTGAAGATATTTACTGACCCTTTAAGTTGGGAATCTTCACTCTCTTCTATATGTATCATCCTTAGGTTTGGTCTTTTCATTGTGTTCTGGATTTCCTGGATGTTTTGGGTTAGGAGCTTTTTGCTTTTTGCATTATCTTTGACTGTTGTGTCAATGTTTTCTATGGTATCTTCTGCTTCTGAGATTCCCTCTTTTATCTCTTGTATTCTGTTGGTGATGCTTGCATCT
>JAPYYD010000858.1:0-21542 GCA_028551405.1 Uromys caudimaculatus | reverse complement strand
CAACTTAAAGGGTCAGTAAATATCTTCAACAAAATTATAGAAGAAAACTTCCCTAACCTAAAGAAAGAGATGCCCATAAACATACAAGAAGCCTACAAAACTCAAAATAGATTGAACAAGAAAAGAAATGGCTCCTGTCACAAAATAATCAAAACACGAAATGCACAAAACAAAGGAAGAATATTAAAAGCAGTAAGGGAAAAAGGTCAAGTAACATATAAAGGCAGACCTATCAGAATTACACAAGAATTCTCGCAGAGACTATGAAAGCTAGAAGATCCTGGGCAGATCTCATGCAGACTCTAAGAGAACACAAATGCCAGCCCAAGCTACTATATCCAGCAAAACTCTCAATTACCATAGATGGGGAAACCAAGATATTCCATAACAAAAACAAATTTATAAGATATATTTCCACAAATCCAGCCCTACAAAGGATAATAGATGGGAAACTCCAACACATGGATGGAAATTACACCCTAGAAAAAGACAGACAGTCATCTTATTTCAACAGACTCAAAAGAAGATGGCCACACAAACATAAAATTAACATCAAAATTAACAGGAAGCAGCAACCACTATTCCTTATATTCTCTTAACATCAATGGACTTAATTCTCCATTAAAAAGGCATAGACTAAATGACTGGATACATAAACAAGACCCAGCATTTTGTTGAATACAGGAAGTGCACCTCAGTGTCAAAGACAGACACTACTTCAGAGTAAAGGGCTGGAAAACAATTTTCCAAGCAAATGGTCCCAAGAGATAAGCAGGAGTAGCCATTCTAATATCAAATACAATCAACTTTACCAAAAGTTATCAAAAAGGATAACGAAGGACATTTCATACACATCAAAGAAAAAAATCTACCAAGAAGAAAATTCAATTCTGAACATCTGTGCTCCAAATGCAAGGGCACCTACATTCATAAAAGAAACTTTACTAAAGCTCAAAGCACACATTGTACCCCACACAATAATAGTGAGAAACTTCAACATCCCACTCTCATCAATGGACAGATCATGGAAACACAAACGAAACAGAGACACAATGAAACTAGCAGAAGTTATGGACCAAATGGATTTAACAGATATCTATAGAACATTTCATCCTAAAAGAAAAGAATATACCTTTTTCTTAGCACTGCATGGTACCTTCTCCAAAGGTACCATATAAACAGTCACAAAACAGGCCTCAACAAATACAAGAAGATTGAAATAATCCCATGCATCCTATCAGATCACCACAGACTAAGGCTGGTCTTCAATAGCAACAAAAATAACAGAAAGCCCACATGCACATGGAAGTGGAACAACACCCTACTTAATGATAATTTGGTCAACGAAGAAATAAAGAAAGAAATTAAAGACTTTTTAGAATTTAATGAAAATGAAGGCACAGCATACCCAAATTATTGGGATACAATGAAAGCAGTGCTAAGAGGAAAACTCATAGCTCTGAGTGCCTCCAAAAAGAAACTGGGGAGAGGATACATAGCAGCTTGACAGCACAACTGAAAGCTCTAGAACAAGAAGAAGAAAATACACCCAAGAGGAGTAGAAGGCAGGAAATAATCAAACTCAGGGCTAAAATCAACCAAGTAGAAACAAAAAGAACTATACAAAGAATCAACAAAACCAGGAGCTGCTTCTTTGAGAAAATCAACAAGATAGATAAACCCTTAGCCCGACTAACCAGAGGGCACAGAGACAGTATCCAAATTAACAAAATTAGAAATGAAAAGGGAGGCATAACAACAGATTCTGAGGAAATTCAAAAAATCATCATATCATACTACAAAAATCTATATTCAACAAAACTGGAAAATCTTGATGAAATGGACAATTTTCTAAACAGATACAAAATACCAAAGTTAAATCAGGGTTAGATAAACCATCTAAACAGTCCCATAACCCCTAAAGAAATAGAAGCAGTCATTAAAATAATCCCAACCAAAAAAAGCCCAGGACCAGATAGGTTTATGGCAGACTTCTATCAGACCTTCAAAGAAGACCTAATACCAATACACTTCAAACTATTCCACAAAATAGAAACAGAAGGAACACTACCTAGTTCATTCTATGAAGCCACAGTTATGCTGATACCAAAACCACACAAAGACCTAACAAGAAAAGAGAACTTCAGAACAATTTCCTTTATGAATATTGATGCAAAAATACTTAATAAAATTCTCTCCAAACAAATCCAAGAACACCTTAAAATTATCATTCACCACAATCAGGTAGGTTTCATCCCAGGGTTGCAGGGATGGTTCTATATACGGAAATCCATCAATGTAATCCACTACATACACAAACTCAAAGAAAAAGACCACATGATCATTTCATTAGATGCTGAAAAAGCATTTGACAAAATTCAACATCCCTTCATGTTAAAAGTCTTGGAAAGATCAGGAATTCAAGGTCCATACCTAAACACAGTAAATGCAATATACAGCAAACCAGTAGCCAAGATCAAACTAAATGGAGAGAAAGTTGAAGCAACCCCACTAAAATCAGAGACTAGACAAGGTTGCCCACTCTCTCCCTATCTATTCATATAGTACTTGAAGTTCTAACTAGAGCAATTAGACAACAAAAGGGGTCAAAGGGATACAAATTGGAAAGGAAGAAGTCAAAATATCACTATTTGCAGATGATATAATCGTATACTTAAGTGACCCCAAAATGCCACCAGAGAAGTTCTACAGCTGATAAAAACTTCAGCAAAGTGTCTGGATATAAAATTAAATCAAACAAATCAGTATCCTTCCTATACTCAAGGGATAAACAAACTGGGAAAGAAGTTAGGGTACCCTTCACAATTGTCACAAACAATATAAAGTATCTTGGTGTGACTCTAACCAAACAAGTGAAAGATCTGTACAACAAGAACTTCAAGTCTCTGAAGAAAGAAATCAAAGAAGACCTCAGAAAATGGAAAGGTCTCCCATGCTCATGAATTGGCAGGATTAATATAGTAAAAATGACCATCTTGCTGAAAGCAATCTACAGATTCAATGCAATCCCCATCAAAATTCCAACTCAATTCTTTATAGAGTTAGAAAGGGCAATTCTCAAATTCATTTAGAGTAACAAAAAACCCAGGATAGCAAAAACTATTCTCAACAATAAAAGAACTTCTGGGGGAATCACCATCCCTGACCTCAAGCTGTATTACAGAGCAATAGTGATAAAAAAAAAACAAAACAAAACTGCATTTTGTTGGTACAGTGACAGGCAGGAGATCAATAGAGCAGAATTGAAGACCCAGAAATGAACCCACATACCTACGGTCACTTGATCTTTGACAAAGGAGCTAAAACCATACAGTGGAAAAAAGACAGCATTTTCAACAAGTGGTGCTGGTTCAACCGGAGGGGAGCATGTAGAAGAATGCAAATTGATCCATTCTTATCTCTCTATGCAAAGATCAAGTCCAAGTGGATCAAGGACCTCCACATAAAACTAGATACACTGAATATAATAGAAGAGAAGTGGGGAAAAGCCTTGAACACATGTGCACAGAACACCAATGGCTTATATTCTAAGACCAAGAATCGACAAATGAGAATTAATAGATTTGCAACGCTTCTGTAAGGTAAAGGACACTGTCAATAGGACAAAATGGTAACCAACAGATTGAGTAAAGATCTTTACCAATCCTACATCCAATAGATGGCTAATATCCAATATATACAAAGAACTCAGAAAGTTAGACTACAAAAAAGCAAGTGATCCTATTAAAAAATGGGTAACAGAGCTAAACAGAGAATTCTTAACGGAGGAAACTCAAATGGCTGAGAATCACCTAAAGAAATGTTCGACATCTTTAGTCATCAGGGAAATTCAAATCAAAAAACCCCTGAGATTCCACCTCACACCAGTCAGAATGGCTAAGATCAAAAACTCAGGTGACAGCAGATGCTGGTGAGGATGTGGAGAAAGAGGAACACTCCTCCATGGCTGGTGGGATTGCAAGCTGGTACAACCACTCTGGAAATCAGTCTGGCAGTTCCTCAGAAAATTGGACATAGTACTACCTGAGGTCCCAGCTATACCACTCCTGAACATATACCCAGAAGAAGCTCCAACATGTAATAAGGACACATGCTCCACTATGTTCATAGCAAACATATTTATAATAGCCAGAAGCTGGAAACAGCCCAGATGTCCCTCAACAGAGGAATGGATACAGAAAATGTGGTACATTTACACAATGGAATACTACTCAGCTATTAAAACAATGACTTCATGATATTTTCAGGCAAATGGATTTAAAATATCATCCTGAGTGAGGTAACTCAATCACAAAAGAACACGCATGGTATGTACTCACTGATTAGTGGATATTAGCCCAAAATTTCAGAATATCCAAGATTCAATTCATAGACCATATGAAGCCTAAGTAGAAGGAAGACCAAAATGTGGATGCTTCAGTGTTTCTTAGAAGGGAGAATAAAATACTCACAGGAGGAAATATGGAGACAAAATGTGGAGCAGAGACTGAAAGAAAGGTCATCCAGAGACTGCCCCACCTGAGGATTCATCCCATATACAGTCACCAAACACAGATGCTATTGTGGATGCTGGGAAGTGCTTGCTGACAGGAGCCTGATATGGCTGTCTCCTGAGAGGTTCTGCCAGAGCCTGACAAATACAGAGGTGGATGCTCACAGCCAACCATTGGACTGAGTGTGGGGTCCCAGATGGAGGAGTTGGAGAAGGGACTGAAGGAGCTGAGGGGGTTTGTAGCCCCATAGGGGGAAGCAACAGTGTCATTCAGCCAGACCCCCAGAGCTCCCAGGGACTGGACCACCAACCAAAGAGTATCCATGCCTCCAGCTGCATATGTGGCAGAGGATGGCCTTGTTGGACATCAGTGGGAGGAGAGGCCCTTGGTTCTGAGGGGATTCAATGCCCCAGTGTAGGGGAATGTCAGGATAGGCAGACAGGAGTGGGTAGGTGGGTGGGGGAGCACTCTCATTGAGGCAGGGGGAGGGGAGATGGGATAGGAGGTTTCTGAAGGGGAGACCAGGAAAGGGGAAAACATTTGAAATGTAAATAAAGAAAATATCCAATAAAAAAAAAGAAAAGATAAAAGAAATCAGGAAGAGAAGATACACTCTCTTGCCATTTCACACAGAATTACTGAAACTGTTACCTCAGTTCAATGACTTTCTCTGCTTGGCTAAATTTTTGTCAGACTTCTGAACCTTCTCCTAGGCCAACGTATAAAGTGCCTTGTAAAATCCAATTTTACATAATGCTACCAAAGCAGTTTAGTAAGAATCTTTCACCTTTATTCCATAATCACCATCAATGTCTAATCAATATTCTCATTCCTCACCCAAGTTTGTGTATATGATCACCTCAGATGATTCGTCCAAAGAATGCTAGTAGCTAAGCTCAGCCAGAATCCCATACCATACACAGAAGAACCATACACACACACACACACATACATACACACACACATACACACACACACACACACACACACACACACACACACACACACAGACAGTGGAGGGAGGGAGGAAGGGAGTAAAGGAGAGAGAGATTCCTACTGCTTCTTCATAACATTTTCTATACACCAATCCCCTATTCATTGGATCTGCATCCCCACTTATCCCTGATGCACTCACAGTGGAGCTGGAGTCTATTCCGGGATCTTCCTCAACTTTGGCAACAAAATATTTTCAACATTTTGTATGACTCTGGTGTTCTTTGACATCTTAGAGGATTAGCAGAGAGGTTTTGATTTGCCCAAGAACTGTGAGAAAGTGGAGCAGAGGGCACAGAAATGCATCAGAGCTTGAATTCAGAGGGAAGCATCTGGATTATGTGACAGCAGGAAGGCACACTGAGTACCACTGAAGCATGGATTCTGGAGACAGGCTGCCTGACTGTGAATCCCGAGTCAAGCAAAAACATGTTCTACACAGTTTATGGTTATTTGGGAGCTCATCATGTTGAGAAATCCCCTTGCCCCCAGTTCCAGGAAACCATCATGGTGAGCTGTGCTACAGCTCCAGGCTTCACAATTGCAGGTAGCTACTGCTGTCTGGAATGTTTAAACAAGGATACAAGTACCTGAGACAAGCTTACTCAGAGTTAACCTGCATAGTTAAAAATGTATATGCCTGGGCTCCAAACTTGACCCATGGAGTCAGAATCCCAAGACAGACCTGAGCATCTGTGTTATAGCTGTTCTAGATGAGCTGGGTTCAGACCCATACATAGGTAGAGTTATGTAATTGCCTCTCCCCATTTCAGAAACAGTACCTGCCCCCTGGTGCACACAAAAGGTACTGCATAGTGTACTAAAGTTATGCAGCCCCAGGCAGAGTGAATGGTTTCTGATATCTCCTCTGGAGAACTTGTTCTCAGATTAAGATGAACTTAAATCTTCACTCTGACACTTCCAGCAATGGATCCAAAAATAATGTGTTTGGAAAATCAGGATAGTTGTTCATGTCAAGTGTGGGCTTTCTCTCAGTTAAGAAAGAAAACAAGACCTTCCTTTCTTTCTCCTCTGAATGAGAAAAGTAGACCTTGCTCTGCAAGGATATACTTCTTGAGGTGATAAACAGATGCCTAGTGAAAGAGTTACAGTAAAGATGCAGTGGAGGATGTGACCATATTCTGATTTGCTTGGTTTTTTTTCACTCATAATAATAAGGAGTAGTTGATGACAGCAGTAGCTCTTAGAGCAATGAGAAGTAAGATATGCTCAGCACAAGGTGTCCTTGGCCTACAGCAGCTGCTGGTAGCAGATCAGATGAGACCAGCTTTTGAGACTTAATTCATTGGCATCTAAAGATGAATAGCTCAGTTGTTGTTGTTTTCCCTCTAGCTTCTGCAACTGACCATGATCTGCCCAACCCTTCAGCCTCATCTCCTAATATCTCCAGACAGGCCCTATTGCTTTTGCATCAGTTACCAAAAGTCCACTCCAGCTCAGTTCACAATTCCACTCTCACATCTAATTTCCCCATCATTTCCTTTCCTGTTTGCCCAACTCCAGTGGAAAGGATGATAAGGGGATGTGGTCTAAATGAGAAGGGGTGCGGTTTTAATGAGAGGGTGTAGTGTTAACTAGAAGGGGCGTGGTCTTGTCTTTTTCTTTTCTTAGGTCCAGTGCCATTCAGATTGAGGAAGAAAGGAAATAAGAAGCCAAGGTGTTCAACTTACACAAGAGGCTGCTTGTGATGGGAGGAAGAGCCCTGCTCCCCCTCTGTTTCTATCTCAGTCCTCTCCTGCTGGTGGCTTCCATATATAGGTCTCCTATTAGATAAGGTGACATATGGAGTTATATAGACTTGGACACAGATGCTTATCTTTATGTTATCTCCCTCTGATATTGAAGACTCCATAGGATGAAGCAACCTTGTTTTTTATCCCCATCAGAGTGAATACTATGGGCTTCCTCTCTGGCTAGATGTCACCTTGTATGGTCCAAAGTGATCCCGGCATCCACATGCTTCTTTGACTTCTGCTCTTGTGCAATGGAGCTTTGACACTCATTAACATCAGGGGCTGAAAGGAAGTTGGTAAAGTGGGTGTGAATAAGAATATTTTCTTCTTTCCTAGAGAACTTCACTGGAGTTCACAATGTCATTTTAACTAGTGGGTTGCTCCACCATCTCCCAGGCTGCAGAAATCTGTGCAAACAAGTGACATTAGGGCGTTTTACACTTTCATCTGAAATGAAATTTCCAGGGTCAAGATTACCTTCCTACCAACAAGCAACAAACAGACAAAGTAACAGAATCAGCAGTTTTCCAGATACTGGTCATCAGAAAACAAAAATTAGTGATTCCGCAGAGAGCATCTACAAATCATGCAAGGGCTAGGATGACCATCCTGCATGCTGTCTCCAGGAAGATTCCAGGCCAGTGGCAGCAAAAGGACAGCTGAGTAGAGCCAAGAGGCCCTTAAATTGGGAAGAGTTTGCTAAGAGCTAAGAGTTGGGGAAGTCAAGTAGGTTAGAGGTGACAGCACTGATTTTTAAAGAGCTACATGTAGGATGATCTACAGGGGACCCCTATATTGAAGTACTAAAAAAACAGACATGGAGGACAGGAAAATCTGAGATAAAGGAACATTGATGTTCACACTGGATAAGAATATTGGATCTGTCTCCTCCCCCAGTAAATGCAAAAGACTCATAATTCACTGGCACTATACTGAAAAGTCTTGTTTAGTGGTGGGGAATAATTCCCCATAGACTGCTCAGACATGCCAAACAAATCATAAAAGCAAGACACAAAAAGATCAAACTCTTCCTAAGTTGTTTAATATATCCCAGAACAAAGCTAAAAGAGATTTATAGGAATAAGATTATCTACCACCCAACAAGGTAAAAGTCACAGTTCTGGCATCTAATCAAAGATCACTAGGCATGCAAAGAAGTAAGAAGGGGGAGAGAACAATTAAATAAAATACTTCAAGGAATGGGGTAGATTCATAATTAGTAAATTAGGCTGTCAAAACAATTGACAACTGTATTCTATTTGTTCAAAAGTTAACTACCCAGTGCTACTGAATTTATGAATATTAAAGGGGAACCTACAGCCATCACTCTCTAAAAAAGAATAATCCCTAACTATACTATAAATATTTGTCCTTATGCTCACATATAAGTTTATTCTTCACCCCTCATCAAGGAAGCCTGTCTATGCAATAGGCTGAGACCATTACAGAAAAATACAACCAATCAAAATGCAGAGCTGTGGAGCTAAGTCTCAATGCATACATCTACAAAGCACTCCCACATGGAAGGCTCAAGGAACCTTGGAGAAGAGATAACAGAAAGGTTTTAAGAATCAGATCCTTCAGATCTGAGTTTGCTGTGAGATCATGTCTCTTAGTAATATTAGAAGCTACACCCATAAAGAATCACCAACATGACTGCTCAAATGTAAGCTAAACAGGGATGACACCAATGAGCATGACAAGGTGGACCAGAAAAATCCCAAGAGGCCTCAACCCTGCACAAGAACTAAATGCAACTGAAGAAACCTGGGCCAGGAGATGTGGCCTTTCCCAAAGAAGAGAACACCAATTGGTTGCCCAGTACGAAATGGTCAGCTCTGAAACACACATACAAGTAACACAATATGAAATGAACAGATTATATTTAAGAGAGGGAGAGAGAGAGAGAGAGAGAGAGAGAGAGAGAGAGAGAGAGAGTGATTTAAGGAGTTGGTCCATTTTAGTTATCCAACTAATAGAATATTTTATAATATTTGAACAATATTACTTGTCTCACTCCATGAAAAAGATATTAAGGTGAAGATAACTTTAATATCTCTATATCTATTTGGTGACACGGTATTTATAACTTAAAATTTTTCCACAGAGAAAACTCAACTGTCTTCACTGCTGAACTCTATCATGAATTAAAGAAAGGAGCAATACTACTCCTACACAGAAAATTGAAGGAGAAATGCTTCTCAACTTATTATCTAATGCCAGCATTTCCCTGATGCTGAAACCAGATAATGATATTACCAGAAAACTAAAAACCAGTGTCTTCCAAAAACAGATGCAAAATCAGAAAAATAGCAAATCAAATCCATCTTAAAATTTAACAAATAAAATCCAAAATATTAAAAGTATACTATATCAAGGCCAAGTGGAGATTTTCCAAAGAATGCAGAGTAAGCATCACATTAAAATCTCAATGCATGCTGAAGAGATCTGCTGCTTGGCAATGTGAACACACCTTAAACTGTTGAGCTGTGAACTTAAAAGTGGTTCAAACTGCAAATGATAGCTTGACATTTTTTCCATATTTTGCCCCTTTAATTTTCTTCTCTTACCTATTTCCTTGGTTACCCTTCAGAACTTATTGGACGAACCTATTGCTGCAAATGCCACATACTTGTGTAGTAGGATGTGGTAAAATCAAACTGCACCAACCTGGCAGCTACATCCCTCTGGCTAACTTTCACAGTGCTGAAAGATTCTATGCATCATTTTCAGAGAAGAAAAGTTATTAACAGTTTTACCCAGTGGTGAATCCTTTGAACTACAATAACAATATGCCTGACAAGATATGCCCCCCTGGTGTAATATTGGCATGAATGGTATGAAAATAAACAACCAATTTATGATTATATTTGGAACTCATGTCTCATACTATCAACTGGGCCAAAAACCTGTGGCTGACTAGGTCATAGGTTCTAAGAAATACCTTTATACTATTGTTACATACACTTATACTATGTTAACTGACATCGTACTAAACTTCTCCCTAAGTTATTATCTTTATAGTCATAAATTATTGCATCTCTCAATCTTCATTAGAGAATCTTTTTTGTACTAGTAGCAATAGATGGTGATTAATAGAGAGACTCACTGGTCAATATGCAGAGAGTAAGAGACTGTGGAGTCCCCAGCTCTAAATGGGGTATCTATATCCCACCCCTATCCCTAATGCTCATGGATCATTTAGGAAGAGGAGGTAAAATGATTGTGAGAACCAGAGGTAGTGGACAACTACAAGAAACAGTATTTGACAGATATTGCAATGTCATTATAGACATGAACTACAGTATTGATGACTACATGTATAAGATCTTCACAAGATCAGGCCAGGCAAATTCACATCATGAGTTGAGGACGGACTCATGAAGTCCCATTCCCTAGCTCAGGAGATAGGGGCAATTGTTGGATACTGGTAGAAAGTCAGTTTTCTTCAGTGATATGGCTCCTGATAGGCTACCCATGCTCTAGTAGACGAACAGACACCTATGTCCATACAGCCAGTACCAAGTGGCTTCAGTGGAGTTAGAAGAATCTCATATAAAGCTTGAAGGGAAAGGTTATAGGGAATAGGGGAGGAATTAGATAGAAGACTGTGTTGGATAAATTTGGTCAGAATGCATTATATTCGTGTATGAAGTTCTCAAACAATAAAAAATGGGAAACACATTTGAACAGACATTTTATGAACATTATATATGGATAGTCAATATGTATATAAAAGCATGTTTATCATCATTAGTGATTTTAAACGTATGATGGGAAAACATTAAACATATACTAAAATGGCTATAATTAAAATATTAATTATTAGAAAGAATGTGGAGAACCTGAGTTCCTATACACTACTGAAGAGAACATAAATAGTACAATGACTTCAAAGAACAATTTGGTAACTAGTCCACTGAGGATATAGAAACGACTCTACAGTAGCTTAGGTATAAATAGTCATATGTTATAATTTTAATCCAGAAATAACACAAAGGACCACCACTGGGTAAGCAGATACTTTGTTGTATAAATGTATTGTAGAGCTCCATTACAGAAAAAAATGAATTAGTAGTACAGCAGCAGCATGGCTGAATCTCTGCATATTCCTACTGGATCAAAGAAGCTAGACAGACATGATTTTGATAATAGATGGATAGGGATGAGTCATAGGCAATTTTTACAAGAGAAGGGGATGTGGGAGGAGAAGATGGAGAGCTCAAGATGACAGAAATACAGTTCTCATGTATGAAAGTCTCACGAAAATAAAAAAATTTCATTAAAAACAATCTCACAAAAGAATCCTAGAGGTAATGGATCTGTTCATTATCTCCATAGAGGCAACAGCTTCATGACTGTAGACAATGTTAGCACTTGTAAAACTAGATACTATAGATGTGTCTAATAAATCAATTCTATTCCATAAGGTTGATTTCTTTTTAAACATGCTTCAGTAACTACCAGTCTCAAGTTCATGCACACCCTCTAATCCCAATGAACAGAAGGTGAGCTCTTTCTAGGAGTCCTCTGAATTTCGTGACACTGCAGTCTAAGTCTAGGATGGCCATGCAGGCTCAGCATATCAGAAGCTTCTAATGTGGGAGTGAGCTTCTCTCTGACCCTCTTTTTTCTAGGTTCCCGCTTCTTTTAGGTGTTTCTAGCCTCTTTTCCTGTCCCTCTTTCTCTCCCTTCCCTTCGCCCCTTTTTTCCTCTCAGAGATCAAGGTAGGAAAGATCAGGAGAGAAGAATGGCTCTCTCCTGGAAAGTCTGTATTTCCCACAAAGACTATGACATATTTCCCTACTCTCCTGACTTGTCTATTAGCACAGATGTTGAGCTGAGATGCTTGAATGTTGTGAAGAAGGTTATATGTGACTGCAATTTTTACTTCCCTCCTAAGAAAGTATCAGGTCCCACTTGTTGACAGTTGCAGGGCAGCCTCAAGCTCAGCTAGACAAAAGACCAGCAGAGGAGAGGGAGCTTACTGATGGACTAATGCTCTGAAGCAGCTTCACAAGTGGAGAGTAGGTAGAGGTGGCCATGGGCCCAAAAAGCTTCAAGCTGTATCTTGAGCTAAGTTAACAAATCTTTAATGACTTCTCCCTTGAGGGAATTAAGAGTTGGGTCAGCCGGATCTTGAAGTCAGCAGTTTTGTCTTGGGCTCTTCCCCCACATCCTTCCTTCCTCTTTTCTTCTTCCTTTCAACATCCACTGTTGCTAACCAGAGAGATACAGACAGTTCTCTTATGTGTAATGTTTTTCTAGGCTGAACATAATTTTTAACACACAATTATTTAGCTTTGACCAAAAACAAGTTAAATATTCAACTCCTGTGTGGTTTGTGCCAGTTCAAGCAGATTTTCACAATGCCTTGAGTAGGCTGAGTCCACTCCTGGATGTTCTGACAAAAAAGAAGGAAAGAGAAAGTGAGCCTTGTAAAAAAGAATCCACTGAATGTTCTGGTAGTTTCTCTCTCTACCATTATCCAGAGCCTATTCTCCACTGTGCATCTTCACAGACCAGCCTCTCACTTCTCACCTGGCAAAACCATTTCTCTCTCCTCTTAGACACTCCAGAGCAAGCCTTGCAAGGATGACCAAGAACCTGGCTCCCAGCCAGGCTGGGGTTTATGTGAATCTTTACAAGCACATCTGCCAGTGAGCATTCTTCCGGGCTCCCATTGCTGCCCAAATGGGCCACATCAATCACAGCCCAGGCTTCTTCCTGACAGAGTGAGAACAAGGACCTACTTATTTATGACAAACTCCTGAGTGCTTCCCTCTGCCAACCGGACTCCCCAGGAGAGGAGATGGTCATTAAACCAACCACCTCCACTGTGCCCTTCCCTTGCCAAAAAGACCCCGTTCTTTAAAGGGATGCTGATGCCAAGAAAAGGATGTTAACTCATAGGTGGAAAGAGATGGAGAAAGAAAAGTAAGCAGCAGGTAAGCCTCTGTCAACTCAGGGTTAACAAGAAAGTCACCTTGCCCACTTTATAACAAGGACCCTATGATCCTGAGAGGGATTGCTTCCAAGGGGCACATAACCACTGAAAAGCAGGCCTCAGATTTGAAGTCGAGTGCCTTTCCTCTTAATCAAAGGTCCTTTTCTACAGCCATTTTCATGGGGATGGGGGCAGGATTTCTGAGTAACCAAGAAGTTCTCAGAATCCTACTTGTGCCAATCTAGGAGTTAAAACTCCTTGCAAGATTTTTCTTTTCCTCTCTTGGAGAACTGAGTTCCATGATGACTATGAAATTTCCCTTTCTGGAACTGGGTACTCGAGAACCTCGTTCAAGTTTAAAAGGGTTCAGAATGTAGATTCAAAACAGAACAGAAGAGATCCTCGTAGTGACCCTTGTAAGGTCAAGTTTATTAACCCTGTTATAGGATAGCACATGGAGAAGCAAAGAGCTAAATCAGTTTGGTTTATCCAGTGCTAGAGTCCATAGCTAATCAAATCTGAGTTGTCTGAGAAATGAAAGAGACTACAGAGGCAGGCCAAAATAGTACTTTTATGGATTAGAGTTAGAGACACGTAGCCTTATGGCAGAGCCTGGATAGATGCTCAGCAAGCCTCTCCTCACCAGCTACAATGCTTTGTCCAGCCTGGCTTACTCCAGTGGAAGGGCTGTACTCCACTTTTTGTGAAGACCCATAAAGTCCTCTATCTTAGTAAGGCTTTCTATCGCTATGATAAAACACCATGACTAAAAGTGACTGTGGAGGAAAGGGTTTATTTCATCCTATATGATTGGAAGTCTATCATTTAGGGAAATCAGGGCAGAAAGTCAACCTAAATTCAGGAACTAATGTAGAGGTCATGAAGGAGGGCTGCTTACGGGCTTGTTTCTCATTGCTTGCTCAGCCTTTCTTATAGTACCTAGAACCACTAGTCCAAGCAGACCCTCACTACAAAGAGCTGGGCCCTGCAAATCGATTATTAATCAAGAAAATATATCATAGGCTCACTCACAGTCTGATGGGGGCTTTACTTAGCTGAGGTTCCTTCTTCACAAATTATTCTACCTTGTGTCGAATTGATGTAAAACTAGGCTACATATCCTGCCAGATACAATTCTCTAGTTGTCTCTTTTCTTCATCATTTTACTAAATGATCCCAGAAGATCATACCTCAGGACTTTTCAACCTCAGTACCAATGACCTTGGGAATCCTTGGAGGATGTCCAGTGCACTATAGGATGTCAGGCAGCACCCTTGGTCTCTACGTACTAGATGCCAATAGTGTCTCCACTCTTGGTAGAAGTAACATGAAAATGTCTCTCGACGTTTCCATATGACCTCTGGTTAGGGCAGGGAGTGAATAGTCATCCTGGTTGAAAACCATTACTGTAGAAGATTTCAGAGCCACATAATGGAAGGAGCTTGGGTTCTGAAGGACCGTGTAGAGGATAGCACATTCCACATTTGTCAATGGCATAAGGAAGAAATTAACTTTACTGCAATTTGTGAGCTGTTTGCTCAAAAGTTAGTCTATGTTGACTGATAAAGTGTGACTATTATCCCCATAAGTAAACATTTATCCAACCAGGCAGAGAGGATTTGGAACAGAGGCCTCCTTTGCCAACAAAGAGTCACAGAAGAAAGTGGGCTTGGGATTTCCTGTGAGGAGATAGTCCTTAAGATAAAAAAATAGAAGAATGTGCTCTATATGCCCTAAAACTATACCTAAAAATTATCAGTTATCTATGTCACTTCTCATCTACCATGGCAGAGAAATCTTAAATGCAGTTTTTCTTGCAGACTTTCTCCTCATGAAACCAAGATTCTCTGTAGTGAGGTACACCAGGGTCTACTGTCCTTTCCTCACACTGCAAGGTTTGGCTCAGTACAGAAAATGGCCTATGGACTACTTAGTACCAAATATGTCCAGTGTTGTCCTAATTAATTATTTTAGCTTACTTTGTTATTGAAGCTAAGGCTCAGTCTGTGGACAGAGTTGAGGGTTAGTCTGCAGCTCTACGGAAGTCTTGCTTTGTGCAAAAGGGTCTTTGTGCCAGATCTATGGAGAATATAAATACGGCTTGTGACAAAATCAGAACTAGGTTAGAGAAAAATACACACACACACACACACACACGGGCCCCACCATGTATTCTGTACAGAGTTCTCTTCACATAATCTATTTCTTTTCTTCATTGTCCCTTGCAGTTACATTTAAGTGATGTATTAGCTATTTTCTATAAAGCTGTCAAGTCTAAGAGATGAGAGCCCTCAGTCCAAGACTGACACCAGGGATGGGAACTCACTGGGTGAAGGCTGAGCAATATGGGTAGATCCAGGTTTGATCTGTCATGTATTGTCTGCTTCAGACTGAGAAAAGATCTTTCCTTTTCCAGAGCTATGATTCCTCAACATAACATTATGCTAAAGCTTCAATGCGTCTCTCAAAGTTTACGTGCTGGAAACTTAACTCCCATTACAACTGAGCTTGGAGGTGACTCCTAATAAGAGGTAGCCCGATCCTAAGGGCATTGCCTTCCTAGATGGATTGACATCATCATTACAGGCATAGGTTACTTACTCTAACAGTAACTTTGTTATAGGAGTGAGCCTGACTACCCTGATTTCCTGTTATCTCCTTCTCTCAGCCTCTCCTGCCCTTCTGCACTCCCCCATGGAATGATGCAATATAAAGCCCTTATCAGGTATCGGTGCAAAGCTCTTACACTTTTCAGCCTTCAGAGCCATAAAGTTCATGTTCATTATCAATCATCCAGATAGTCTGTTACAGATAGAAAATTAGTTATGACAAATAGGAATACC
This sequence comes from Uromys caudimaculatus, assembly GCA_028551405.1. NCBI lineage: Eukaryota > Metazoa > Chordata > Mammalia > Rodentia > Muridae > Uromys > Uromys caudimaculatus. The sequence goes on along the minus strand of JAPYYD010000858.1, from coordinate 5,491 downwards.
AAGCTGGGTATCTCCTAATATTATGGTAGTTGTACTGAGAAGCATTTGGCTGAGATGCTTTTGGTATGCTCAGTGGTAGCCGTGTACTGTGGTTTCTCCTTCCCTGTCTCTTGCCACATTCAGCTAGAACTTCAGATATTGCAATGCTCTATAAAACTTGCAGTGACCTCCAGCAAGCTTTCTGGAACCTAGACTTTCCCCAAACCTTAACCTATTCCACTAGGGGAAAACTCAGCTAGACACAGTTGGAGGTCCATTCAGTTATTATAGCTTGCAATTTTCAAATGTTATCATTCTGCTAATCTATAACACTCTAGGTTCTCGTCTAAAACTCTGATAGCCTAAAATTCTAGAAATCTTAAATTCTAAAGCTGGGAGTCCAGAATTGTAATTATAAGTGTCTGTTTGTATAATAGCACTAACTCAATTTTTATTGACCCCTTGCCCAAGAGACTCAAAGACGTGACAGGAGACTTGTGAGTATGTGCGGCCAACTAAAACACATCTCTGTCCTTCTCCCTACCCTTCTGCTGGGGGTTCTGACTGCCACTGCTGTTAATCATCACCAGTTAGCAGAATATGCCTGGCCTGGTCTGATTCTCACTGCAGAGGCCTCATGCATGCATGCTGAATTCCTCACCGTTTCATATTTCTGTCATTCAATATCTTGATTCTCCTTGTTGTCAACTTTCAGACAGTGGATAATTATGAGTTTCTTACAATTTATGATTTTAGACATTAATAGTCCAGACTGATTAAGTTTTAGAATCTGAAGCACTGTGATTCCAGGACAATGAACAATGCCAGAAAACTGTTATCAGAGGCTCTGGATGAAGCATCCAGGGAAGCTGGATGTGAGCAAGCTGCAGGAGGGAGTGATGGGTCTCAGGTGTGAACATGGCCTTATGGCACAAGTGTTATACTACTAGAATGAAGAGGAGAGAAATCAACCAAAAGAAGCCACACCCTACAGGCTTCCTGAGCCCCTGGCAATCAGTGAGGACAAGTTTAATAGCCTCCAATCAAGTATGTTATTTGCTTCATGTTTGAATATAACTAGAAAAATAGAACTGAGACTTTATGCCCAGAGTTATTAAAACTGTTTATAGCAATACATTGGGGCAGTTCTCCCGGGGCTAAGGGTGAGCTCTCTCCCCTCTTGCAGGCAAACCCCATATCTATCAGCGTTGCCTTTTGCGATGTTTGATTCTTCCCGTCTTAGCTACAGATTCTTCTGGCTGTGGTGAGAGGTAGGAAGGTGTAATAAGCCTCAAAGGCATGGAAGTGATTTAGACAAGTGTTGGGAAAGTGGGGTCTGGCCCAAATCTCAGATTTTGTAAGAAGCCCATGAGGGCTTAGAGAAATTCTGAGCTGAACACGCCCCAGAGCCAGGATCTCCATATGCAGCCAGAAGCATCAAAATCTTAGCTTGGAAGAAACTGAAGGTGGAAGAGAGTGTTCTTTGTGCAGTAGGGCTGGGCCCTTGATGGAAGGAGCTGCAGTGTTGTACAGAAAAGTTTGAGCAAGTCTACCATTATTGAACCATCTGACTTTGCTGGGCATCCATTCAAATTCAGCAGCCAATGTGGAGGACAAGCAGGTCTTCTGGGAGAAGAGCCTACCCAGGATAAAACCAATTATCAGTTTAGCCTTCTTATCTGTTACAACTTCATTGTGGCTCTTACACAGTCAAACATTCTCTTTTCTTTGTAAACCCCACTGGCTCCATCACTATCCCATATCTCACAAGCCCTTTCCGTCTCCATATCTGTTCCCCAGCTACAATGCTTTTCCTGCTTCTCATGTCATTCCCCCTCCATTAGGGGTCCTGCTCCAACTACTCATAAGACAGAGCATGCTTCTCTTTCATACTTACAGCACCATCCTAGAACATTTCACTCCAGTGTCAGGCCCCACTAGGCTACACTCATCTCAGTATCCCCAGTCTTTTCACAAGACTTGGATCAGAAATGCATTTGGGCTATCTGAAGACTTGGAGGAGTGCGACACATATCTGTGAATAAACAGATGTATCTGGTCAGAAAGCAAGGTGACATCTAAAATACCAGGAAAGGGGATAGAACTGAGTAAGCAGTGATGATGCTGAGCTCTGACCAAGCAAGATGTCCAGGCTTTGCACTGCTAATTCCTCCCCCCATTCACACACGACTACAGGCCATCTGCCAAACCCCATGATCCTTCTCTGTGCAATGAGAGTCACTGTGAGGGCTGAGTTCTCAACTGGAATACGTCAAAGTCGTGAGCTCATAGTATATCATCAAGTGAACTAACTCTGTAGCAGTAGAGATACTAGAAAGAGTATTAGGGGTTATGGTTGCATCACTGTAGGCTTTATAAGGACAGCAAAGTCTAGTTAGCCAGGCCAAGAAGGCAAAACAGGTTACCTTCCAGAGGAAGTCAAGATTACCCCATCCCACCAATGCTACTCTATCATGTGACTGTCATGGATAGAGGTCAAGTCCACTGCCAAACCATGCAATGGAGGTAGATATTGCAGTGTTCTGGAGAAACAGACTGCTAGTCATGTCCATCTCCTATTTTGCATGTAAGTCATTTTGAGTTCCGATATGAGCATCTCTGTCTGTCTGTCTGTCTACCTTCTTTCTTTCATACTGATCTTAAGCACAAATGCTTTCATGCTCTGAGCTTCTGTTTTCCTAAATTGGAAATTCCTAAATTTTTTCAGCTCTTCATTCTCTCTTCTGCCATGGAGACATGAAGATTACAAAAAGCACATCAGATAGGACATCAAAAGACCTGGTCTGATGCCCGGCCCTGCCTTAACTCCTAGGGTGAGCCCAGCCCTGTTTCTTTTCCTCCCTGAATTTGTTTTCTTCTCAACAGAGGAGACATTGGGCTGCAATTTGTCCTAAAGCTGTTTCTCATGTTGGATAGCTGTATACCTGTGCAGCAATCTTCTATAATACAGAAACATCTCTGTATCAAAGAACAAGGCTTCCTCCCCCACCCTGTCCTTAAATGAGCGCAGACAAGTCAAGCTTAGCACCGCTGCTGAGGGTTCAGGGTGAATAAGCTAGTCTCTGCTAAATCTCCTGTTAGAGACTGTTACAGTGAAGAGGAGGTGACTTCTTCAATCATGGATGGTGAAGAGAGATGGAAACTAAGTACCGGATGTGTCATAGAAGAGAGACACATTGGCCTAGAACACTCTGGTTGGGCCTCACCTTAAACTTAGGAGTCGAATGGGTGGGTGGGTGGGGAAGCACCCTCACAGAGGCAGGGGGAGGGGGGATGGGACAGGGGTTTCTGAAGGGGAGACCTGAAAAGGGGGAAACATTTGAAATGTAAATAAAGTAAATATCAAAAAAGAAAAAAAATAATAAAAAGAACAGGAAAGTGAAACTAGGTGTCAAGCCTAGTCACTGGCACTCAGACCAATGTGATGGAAATGAGACCCATACCACTCCTTATAGGCTCTTCACATTTTCTTCCTCCTTGGCCTTTCTCAGTTCTGGGCACACCAGGATAGCAAATTCCAGATCCTGTCTTCTGAAGGGCCTCCAAGGTACTTCTAGCCCTGCCTCGGGGCTTTCTGCCTCAGACCACCACAACTCACACCCTCTGTCCCAAGCAGAGGGCGATTTGGGAGATTTGTAGCTGGATCCTGCCCCCCTGACCTATGGTCCTATAAAATAGCAAGCAGGAAAGAAAGGGGGAACAAAGCTAAGACCTAAGCACTGATGAATATTGGAAGTGACTGGGGAGTCTAGGGGATTTATGTCTTATGGAGCAAGATGGCCAAAGAGGCCAGACAGAGAGTAGCAGCCCTGACGCCTCTGCCTGGTTGATAATTTATCCCAGAAAGTAGAGACCTCTGTTTGCCACTCACACAGGCTGGGTGGCTCTCTGGGTCCTCCCAGACTACTGTCTGCAGGGACCCAGGCTGACTCACAAGTTTTGTTTTCCCAGACCAAACCCACATGTTTGATACTTCGTCAATTCTCTCCACATCTAAGATATTGTCAGAGGTTCATCTTACACTCCCGGTGAGGCTGGCAGGATGGGAACCCTCAACCTCATTGGCCAGAGGAGAAAATTGAAGCTGACAGAGGGTGACTCATGCAGGATCACCCAGGGAATGGAGAGAATGAGCCATTGTTGGCTGTTGTTACAGCTTCTATAGGTACACATTTCCCTTCTCATTCCCTCCCTTGGCGCCCAACCTACCCTCAAATTAACTTTTCTCAGCCAATGAGTCAATTCAACTAAACTCTACTGCAAAACAATATTTACTAAGAATCGCTGCAAACACAGAGCTGAACAGAATAAAGGCACATGCCCAAAACAAATACACCCTTTTAGAATGTGTGTTGTTGGTGATGATAAAGATCTCTATCCAATATAATAATAAGCATGACCAAACAAAGACAGAAAATAAATAAATAAAAGCTTTGGAGAGAAACCGGGGGGGTAGAGGCAGTGCTAAGGTCAAGCACAAAGGAGCACTTCTAGTTGCTAGGTTCTTCAAAAGCAATTCACAGGTCACGAGGACGGCTCTTGATCTGAACAGTATGCTAGCAAATGAGTTCTTGAATAGAAACATGTTCTTTTTTAAAAATTTATTTATTTTTATTCTTTAATCCATTTTTACATCCAGACTTCATTCCCTACCTGGTCTGCCCCCTGGACTGCTTCCCAGCCCATACCTCCTCCCCCAGCCCCAGCTCCAAGAGGATGTCCCCATCCCCCACCCCTACCCCACCAAACCTCCCCACTCCCTGGGACCTCAAGTCTCTCAAGTTTTAGGTGCATCTTCTCTCACTGAGGCCAGATGAGGCAGTCCTCTGCTGTATATGTGCCAGGGGCCTTATATCAGCTGATACATGCTGCCTGGTTGGTGGCTCAGTGTCTGAGAGAGCTCAGGCATCCAGGTCAGCTGGTCTTCCCATGGGGCCACCCTCCTCCTCAGCTTCTTCCATCTTTCCCCCCATTCAACCACAGGGGTCCCAGCTTCTGTTAATTGGTTGGGTGCTAGTATCTGCATCCAACTCTTTCAGCTGCTTGTTGGGCCTCTCAGAGTGCAGCCATGTTACACTCCTGTCTGCAAGTACTCCATAGCATCTGTAACCTTGTCAGGACCCCAGGCCTCCACTTGAGCTGGATCCCAATTTGGGCCTATCACTGGACCTTCTTTCTCTCATGTTCTCTCCATTTTTGTTCTTGCAGTTCCTTCAGACAGGAACAATTTTGGGTCAGAGCTTTTGACTGTGGGATGACAACTCCATCCGTCCATTTGATGTTCTGTCCCTCCACTGGAGGTGGACTCTACAAGTTCCCCCTCCCCACTGTAGAGCACTTCATCCAAGGCCCCTCCCTTTGAGTCCTGAGAGTCTTTTACCTCCCAGGTCTCCGGTACATTCTAGAGTGCCCCCCCACTTCCTATCCCTTGAGGTTGCCTGTTTCCATTCTTTCTGCTGGCCCTCAGGGCTTCAGTCCTGTTCCACCTGCA